>JAWZYV010006317.1:0-281635 GCA_038373885.1 Cheiracanthium punctorium | reverse complement strand
AAAAATTGCTTGGATTCAGAAAGATAAGCAGCAGGTACGCTTGAGAAAGTTTTGAGTTTCCGATTCTTTAATTATAACTACTAGACGGAAATTGAAATTGTATCGAAATACTATTTGGGCATAGGGACAAATAAGATAACCGGCAGTAGTGAACATTTAGTTTATTTGTTATATTAACTGTGCAAATAAAATCGTTATTTTTTATACCTGTATCTATGGTGTAGTGTTTTCTACGTCGATTGTAAGTTTCCGACAGGTCATATATAGCATTATTTTTTAGCTTGGCGTTTATGCATACAACTATTTATCAGCTTCAATCAATTGTTACTTTATAAAGGCTGGATGCGTGAGTACAAATAAATAAATAATAAATGACAATGGCGGTTCTAATTGAAATAAAACCACAACTGATTTTTTTTAAATTTCTGCTTATTTTATTTATTTATTTATTTTAGGGGAGGGGAGGGTCCCAAATATGATAAATCTAATAAAAACAAAGTATGTATGCGTTTTCTTGTGTATAATAATAAAAAAATCTGATTTGGTATTTCTTAATTAGCATGAAAACAACTTATTAATAAAGAAATCATCGTTATCTTTAGTAAATTATTCTTTTAAAAATAATAGCTACATCCATTATTTTATGATGTATTAGTTTAACGTTTGAAAATTCTTTTGCGGTGTTTGATGATCCTTTTCTTCAGCACTGTGTAAGACTATAAGTCAAAAATCAATGAAAATTTTTTATTTTTACATTTCTAAAATGCCAAGTTCAAGTGTGAAATGAAAAGGAAGGGGGGGGGGGTCTTCAATAAATATTTAACATGTGGATGTGGCACAATGGAATTTATTTAACATGTAAATGAACCTATTATGACAAAATTTGCTGTGTATAATAATAGAGAGTATCAAACATATTAGTCCTTTGAAACGGAAGCGTTTTCACATCAATGTAGAAGACCAACTGTGTAGACTTCACAACGCTGAAAAAGGGCTGTTGTTGCCATCAATCCATTTATAACTACCAACAACATGGTGATCTATCGAATCGTCCATTTGGCACCACACAGCTGTAGAGGTTTTCTGATACAGCCGGCTGCACGGCCGCACAAAGTTTACCTCTTTATTACGTTAGTGTAGATTGAAGACGGATGTTCATATAAACAGCTGTAGCTGGCGTTGTAATTGAAATATGGCTTTAAAATTGCAGCAATATGAATTTTAAGGTATATTTGTTTATATCTTGAAGTTCCTATTGTAGGGGTGCTGAGTCGCCTTAACCCTTTGAGGCGCAACCCTTTCCCAATTCTGAAAAAAGGGCAGCCGTTGCCATCGCTCGACTTAACTACCAGCAAGATGGCGGACGATCGAAACGTTCATCGCGTGCGACACATCTAGAGACCCTTTTTTTGACGACAGCTTGTTGTGCGCGGACACATCCAGCTGCCGTCAAAAAAGGGTATCTAGATCTGTGGCACGCGATGAACGTTTCGATCGTCCGCCATCTTGCTGGTAGTTAAGTCGAACGATGGCAACGGCTGCCCTTTTTTCAGCATTGGGCAATGTATCCAGCTGTTCTCGCATTCTTCCATTTTTCAGCAGATGTCAGTGCTGTTAAAAATAATCGTGACCATTTTTTTTACGGGAAATGACGTGCTAAAAAGTAAAGGATTCTCGTGGAGCTATGTCACCCTCAACTATTTTAATAGAAATCCAATCTATTCTTCGTGACTGGCAACAGTCAAAACATCAGAGTTTGGTGGTCCCAGAGCGGGAACACTGCGCGTTAAAGGGTTAAATCATAACGAAACGTTTATCTAGAGAAAAATTACTTTAGAATCATTTTACGGCGAAATGTTTAACAACTTCTACTAACATTGTAACAAATATCCTTTTTCCGAAAATTAAGCGATATATCAATATTGAATATCTTAACTTTCCTAACAATAGTTTAGAGATATTCTCTTTCTAGTTGCACAAAAGCCCTTAATTCCTAGTAGATGTAAAGATAACAGAAATTTAGATAAAACCCTTTCAGTGAAACAAGGAATTTCTTTGATCAAAATAATTGTATGGCAGTTTGTGGAAACGGGCAATTCTCCTTTCAGCGAGGTATTTCTTAGTGCAAAAGTTAACGTACGTAGGATCCATTTCCATGTTACAATTTTAACTAACTACTCGTTTTAAGGAGATTTGTAATACCACGGTAATTTCTGCCATAACATCTTTATCGTAATAGAAGAAACTAGATTATTTTTTAGCCCTATGAAGAGAAAGCATTTTCACCTCAATGTAGAAGATCAACTGCATAGACTGCCCAATATTGAAAATGTGCAGGATGGGTCAGAAAACTTCTTTAGCTCTGTGGCGCCAGATGGGCTATTCGATTGGCCGCCATGCTGTTATTAGTAACATGGATCAATGGCAACGGCTGAATTTTTTCAGCATTGGGACCATTTAACCATATTTTTTTTTGTTCTTAGCCGAAGAAAGGTTGTTTCACGATGCAACCACCGCGCGTCAAAGGGTTAAAACGATTCCTGCATGTTGTTACTACATCTATTTGAACCAAATATGCCATTTATGTCTTGATTTCGACGGAGAAGACGTAGAATATGCTCTTTAAGTACGTTATTACTGAATAAATTTAAATGAATATGCTATTCATGAACTTCAGCGTAAAGTATAATTATCGCTTTATAGCATTATAGGCACATGTTTCGAAACCAGATAAAAAGAATGAAACAAACTTAACTTTGGCAACTGTTCAATTTTAAAATGACAAAGTACATTTAAATTTTTTATCAGAGAACTTGTGAAGCTTAAGGCACACAGTGCAATGATTCAGTGAAGTATGCTTATATCGCTAATCATATCATGAATTTGTTGAAATCATTTCTTATTGAGATATGTCTAACGTGATTTAGTATTAAAGAGCTCATTTTATGACCCTTAATTTTGTGATGTAAGTGTTTCTCTATTTCTGACTTAATTTCTTATTATTGTATTTTACCTCCCTTTAAGTAGCATAAAATAACCTCATTCATCATTAAAAATTAAAAAAAAGAATTATTTTTACCCTTTTTTCTAAAAAACGATCGGTTAATCATAAATCAACACATTTTCAAAATCAATGAATTTAATAATTGTATTTAAATATCCTAACAGTAAAATTTACGTACTCAGGATTATAAGCAATGAATTAATAAAAATTAAAGTAAATTTAATTGTAAAACAGTAAATTAAAATCTGTTTTTTAACAGTATTCTTATTTTAAAATCTTTAGCTAGAAAATATCTTTATTGACTGAAAGTAAAATCGAAATATTTGAATACTGTCTTTTCATCTTCCGTCATGGATTAAACAAAATATGGATTCTCTATAAAAATATGTTTTCCCAACTTCTTCTTTTAAGACTCCAAATCCAAGCGTCTTTGGAAGAAATCCAAATATAGTTCAAGACAACAAAGTCTCTATCCTCACATCCTTACAGACAAACAATCACACAACAAAAACGTTTCCTCTTAATCCTTCCATTCCAAGGAAGAGTTTATTCTTCAGTAAAAGATGCCTATATAGAATCAAGAGAATTCTGGAATAACTTCACGCTTTTCGCATGCAAATGAGGTGGAGACTCTTCGACAAAAGGCGGATTTCTTAAGAATTAACGCTCGGCAGGAAAGTTGTTAAATGAATGAGTTTAGTTCTGAGAGGGCAACATGGATTCATGAAGAAAATTTCAGCCTCGGTTAAATGAAATTCAAACGTACAAGTGAACGCATGCTTATGATGGTGGCTGTTTCAGATTTAACACTTTCACATTGGGAAGTGTAAAAAAAAATTAAGATAGGGGAGAGTGGGGTCAGTTGTAAACTTTTGTATATTTTTATCAATATTGTTACAAAAATTACACAATGGGTGTATGTTAAAATAGTCTAAGAAGCTCGGGAAAAAAACAACGAAAATAACACTTTATTCGGTGAAACAAAGCAATATATCTCACAAAAATACAACGTTTTTAACATATGTCACATAGAATCATTAACTGTCATAGCAATAACACTATTCAAATCGCAATAGCAATCGTATAGTTCTGCTCTCTATATCCGCAGTCTATCATTCGGAACACATAGCGAGAGAGAGTATGGTATTTATAGATTTCCAAGCTGGCCGTGACATTATATTTCTCGATCTTTCTCGTAACTTCTTTCCTAATTAATATACAGCTAAAATTTTACTACTTCCGAGAACTTTCTTTTGGTCGTTCCAAATTTGCCACCTAGTCTCCAAAAACGGTCACCATGTTTGTCGCCAAGGTCAAGGCGTCACATCGAAACATTAACTGCCACAGCAATAACATTTTCAAATCGCAAGATCAATTGTATAGTTCTGCTCTCTATATCCGCAGTCTATCACACTGAACACATAGCGAGAGAGAGTCTGGTATTTATAGATTTCCAAGCTGGTCGTGACATCATATTTCTCGGTCTTTCTGGTTCTTTCCTAATTAAGAAACAGCCAAATTTTTGCTACTTTCAATAACTTCTTTTGGTCGTTCCTAATTTGTCACCCAGTCGTCAAAAACGGACACCAAGTTTGTCGCCAAGGTCAAGGAGTCACATTTTCATTTCCCCTGCAGGAATGCCTGTAAAACTCTCTTTCCAGCAACTCACATTAATGAGGAAAAACGCCATTACAATTTTGCAACGATATCTACACAACTTAATGGAAGAACTGAATGCAGATTTGGGCTAGACATCACAGAACCTTTGCAAACATTTACATGATGAATGCAGTTTTTGAATAACACATTTCACGCAGTAGTAGATTTTGATTTCTATCCGTTCAGGTGCATATTCATTGCCAGGCAACTGTAGCAATTTCATGGGGCACTGCAACAAGTTTTTATAACTAAAATCGGCAAATATTTTTGGTAGGTATAGCACTTCTTATCCTATTTCTTAGAATAGCATCAGTGGCGTAGTCCTAGTGAAAAAAGTGGTGGTGCACTCATTTTTGAGGAATTTAAATTAAATATGGGTAAGTTAGTTAAATGACAAGTGCTTAGTTAATTTTAAAGTCGAAAACAATAAAACTCAGAACCTTCTTGAGTCCCGTTAATCGTTTACATTCTTCTTGACTTTAACCCGAGTCTTCATTAAGTAATTTCCTCAATTCTGCATGTTTGGGGATTTCTCTTCCACACCGCTAAGTCGGTCTTCGTCGAGAAAATTATGAATTAGAAATTAATTTTATATACTTTATGGGGATTAGGATACACCCAGACGGTTCAGAATCACAAAGGAATGCAGGGTCGGAAATGTCGTCTTCATGTACCTGCTAATAATCCCTTTGAAAGAAGTGCGCGTCTAATTTCTTAACCAAGTTTCATAAACAACGGGCTTTCCTCTAACAATTTCCTCAATGCAATGAAAAAAAAAATTCTGAATTAAGGATTTTTATCCAGTGCAATCGGTGAAAGAGGGATTAGTTTTGAAAAACCATGGTCGGAAAGTTTACTATTAATTGAACTTGTCTAAAGTGATTATTAACCCTTTGAGGCGCAACCCTTTCCCAATGCTGAAAAAAGGGCCGCCGTGACACAGCCAGCTGCGTCAAAAAAGGGTCTCTAGATCTGTGGCACGCGATGAACGTTTCGATCGTCCGCCATCTTGCTGGTAGTTAAGTCGAGCGATGGCAACGGCTGCCCTTTTTTCAGCATGGGGCAATCTATCCAGCTGTTCTCGCATTCTTCAATTTTTCAGCAGATGCCAGTACTGTTAAAAATAATCGTGACCATTTTTTACGGGAAATGACGTGCTAAAAAGTAAAGGATTCTCGTGGAGCTATGTCACCCGCATTTATTTTTATAGAAATCAAATCTATTCTTCGTGACTGGCAACAGTCAAAACGTCAGAGTTTGGTGTTCCTTGAGCGGGAACACTGCGCATTAAAGGGTTAAAGCAAATTACGAGAATTTGGATCTTAAACTGATATTTTCAGACCAGAATAATTTTATGATATTGAGTCGACTGATGTTTCTATGGGTTTATGTTGACAGATACGCAAGTTTATAGCATGTCCACGATCTATTATCATTAGATTTTTATTTTGACCTCTGCTTAGCGCTAAAGCCATCTACAGGAAAACGGCGGAAGCAAAGTTGTTCACCTAATAACACATGTACAGGGTGTCCCATAATCATTGGGACAATTTTTAAGAGAGGATATGGTAGGGCTCGTAATAAGGATTCAGAATCAAGTAGAAATGTGGAACGGAAACTTCGCCGTCCTCTGTTAATAATCACTTTGAAAGACGTGTACAAAATTTTGCGAAATACTTAGTTTTCACTATCGCTTGCTATAGTCAACTTTTACTTGTAGCATTAAATCTGAAACTTCACGCGGAAGTTATAAATTTCATTTGATGTAACTCCGCACATGCAATGTAAAGAAGGCAACTCCATTAAAAAATAACGCTAAGATTTCTTTAACACTTTTTTCTTAATTGAACTGCAATCTTGGGTGTTATTTAGCATATAAGATATATATTTATTTTACCATAAACTGAAGAGTGATTCTGACTGTCTAACTGTCTTAAGCACAACGACAAGAAAGAAAGTAACTTGAATTTCTTCGTATTAAAATTGTAGATAATATAAAAACTCTAAAATAATAATGCAAATTTTTCTGAATACATAAATTATTCAGCCATACCTCTGTAACTTTCAATCAACTGTTTGGTGGGTTAAAGAAATAGCACAGCAAATTCAACAAATCATTTTGTTAAATGATCCATGAACACACAAATTCAATCAACAAAGAAATTTTGTTGATACAAACAAATAATTTGGTTGATTTTAACAAAATGAGCCATTTAAACCTACAGTTTGGTTGAATTAACAAACTGTTTATTTATTTTAACGAAATTGTTTGTTTCAGTTGACAAAATGTTTTGTTGAAATAACCAAATAATTTTAACAATGTTGTTTTGTTAATTTAACAAAAATTTCGTTAGCGCTGTTTCAACCAAAAATTTTTGTGGATTTAATAAATTTTTTGTAGGTTCAACAAAACATTTTTTTCAGTGCGAGATTTCTTTCTTTTACAAATACATGATTAAAAAAGTATACAGAAGCCACAGGCACACGAATCAGGAGAAAATGACAATAACGTACATTTTCATCTTTTTCCGAATTTATAAATGTATGTTGTTAAACTATTTCGTGAAAGACTAAAAATTCAAACAAATGTGGAAGCTTTCCAAACAATGAATCTATCTGTGCAGACAAACAAACTAAAAAGTTTTCTCTTATCCTTCCACTCACAGTCACAGCTTATTCTCTTATAAATGCCAACAGAGAGCATTGGAATTTTGGAACAACTTCACTCTTTTCGTATGCAAATGAGGGGCCACCTCTTCCAGAAAAGGCGGATTTCGTATGGATTATAGACAGGAAATCTTTTAAACAAATGAGTTCCAGGCGCGAAACATATGTTGATGAGAAAATTTTCAGCCTCAGTTAAATTAGGCAAATGTACAGATGCGCAGTTGCACAAGTTGTTTCTATGGCTGTTTTTAATGGCTTTAGAAAATCAGTGCTTTAATTTCCGTGGTGACATACGAGAATACATATATTTATGCAACTACCCATAACCGTCAGGAGAGCGGGGGACTCCTAGGAATACGTGAGATCTCAACATCATCTGACAATAGTTATATTAAAGCACTAGAAGTCAAAGCCCGTTGTGGAGGCAATTACAACGGGCGCTGGAAAAAAACATTTGACGAATGTGTCTATACTCAATATATTCAATCTTCGTCCACCTAAAATAAATAACTTCGTTTTCAATTTTTACTATATTTACTCAAATCGAATTTCATGCTCTTCTGGAATCGCGTGGAAACTTTCACATTCGAACGATTTCGTTTTGTGTACACATTCCCTCTTATATCAAGGCTTCAAGCAGACGATCATTCTAATGAAAAAAAAAAGTTAAACTATGCTATTTGGAAAAACAATTTCAAACGAACTGAAATCGCAATTTTCCCTTCAAAATCTGATAACCGTGATTTCAATATGACGTCATATCGATTGCGACAGCTAATTTTGTCTCGCAAATGATTCATTTTTTTTAATCTCTAAAATAAAATGAACTGAAAAGAGAGAAATATCGCTTTAAAAATGAGGGAACGGGTGGATTTTCAGATTTTTAAAGTAGCGCAGATTGTTTTCTATATCTTTATACAGAATTATGTAAATTTTCGAGCGGAATTCTATAGGCTCCGCTGTGGCCGAGTGGATAAAACACTAAATATGTTCCACGGCTGAAGTGTCAAGTGGGAGGTGCTCCCGCATTCTGGGAACACCTCCTAGATATAGAAGGCCTGAGAACAGAAGTTTTTACCTCATCACTAGGTCTTCCAAGATGACGTCATGACAGTTTTACTTTCACAAAGTAAAACTATTTAAAATTTCTGGTGGATGCTACAAATATGGAAAATATCTTTTAAATATTTAAACACCTTTCTGATAAAAAATAATTTATTATGATCCATTTCTATATCATATTACATGATTAGTGGCAGTCAAAATTTCTTATTTGTCGTAAAATTAAATTTCCTTTCTTAAATCATTAAAATGTTTAATGAGGGAGTAAATTCACCACAGACTTTCAATAGCTTTACTCTGAGAAAGTAAATGTGTAATGACGTAAAAGTTTCTGTTCTCAGGCATTTATCTAGGAGGTGTTGGTTCGGACCTACCGCACGGCTGGAATTTTGGTCGGTTTTCTCCAGATGAAACGTGAATACGCGTTAGAACCCCTTAAAAGTCCTTCGACCAAGCTAACCACCCAGTAGGATAATGCTCCTCGTGTAAGCTTGCCATAATGCATTACAACAATAACTTGGATTCAATATATACCCCCCTCCCCCCCACACACATACAAACAAACGCACAAAACAAAACCAATTACGGCAAGCTTTTGCACAGCAAATTTTAAAAGTTTTTTAGAAATTCTCTACGTCAGAAACCTTACTTGGGTGTCAAATTTCGTGTTATTAACTTTCGTGTTAATGCCGGCTGTGCGAAATATTGGTACAGGCAAACCTTTTAACTTTCCGGTCACCCAAATATGTAATATTGCTACATGTTCAAACATTATCAAAATAACTGTGTTGCCTAATGTTGAAAATGAATGTTTTTAATGCATTCAAGATAACAATTAGTTAATTAATAAATGGCATCCTCTTTTTGTTAGCATTAAATCTGAATATTTTAAGACAGGAACTTTTTTCTCTGACTGAAAAATATAATAGAACACAAGTAAAATTTTTTACCATCATCTTATTTAAGAAATATAAATTTTCTGAACTCATGCTTTACAGCTATTTTCTTAACGACCAAAAGTTCAAACGCCATTTAACAGTCACCTAGTACGCCACGTTAACGCCAAGTAAATCCTCTTTTTTTTTTGAAAGAGTTTATTATCTAATGCTATACCAAAATCATGGAGGATTATTCAAAAATAACTTTGCTGTTTTCGTATGTAAATTGGAATGGTTCCTTAACAAAAGCCGGCTGTCTTGTTAATTAATGCTCGAAAGAACGGCTAGTACAGTCAGTAATGAAAAGTTCTCAATAACATAGATTTCTTTGTGTCTAAAGTTTCAAAATTGTTAGAATGAATCCAACTTTTTTTTTTTTTTTACGATGATACTTTTCTGACTATTTAAGGTTTGGAATAATTTTTCATGTCATCACTTCAAGTAGAAATTCTACATCTTGCACTTGCGTCTGATTAAAATTCAGGATTTTTTAACTTGGCGTACATTGAAAATTGTCAGAGCAACTTATAGTTCTGTGTATATTTTCTCTTTTCCCTTTAATAATTTGTGTATTTGATAGTTTTTCATCTGTGCTAACGTAAAGTCATTTTTTTTACTTCCTCCATAACAAGAGTTGGACCTTTTCCCGGCATTTATTTTCCTTCATTATCTTTTAATTGTAAAAAAAAAGTCAAGCAAAATTTTTGAGCGTGCAATGATTTAGAAAAACAGACCTTCTGCTTATTCCTGATGAACTGAAAGATAGCATTTATCATTTTTCATAGGCAGTTAATCTCTTGCTTGTCTATCTATGTAAATGTTTACAAAAAAAAAAATATTTTTAATAAAGATTTACGGGTTGTGAAAATGGTAAATCTTCTCTCTTGAGACGAGTAATTTTTTTACTGCTGACATTTAAGTTTTTACACAGTCTTTTATATTTTTCGTTCAGATTAAGTCTGTAATGAACATAAAAATATAGCAATTTTATTTGAGCAATATTCATTCTAATTCAAAATTTTCATTCCCCCTCCCATGCTATTTCAAGTTTTCATTTTTAAAGTTTATATTTTCAAAAATTCCTCCGAGCAAACTGGTTTATGTGACTTAATGCATTGGCTTAGTGCTTCCCTAAAAGCTTTTATCGTGTCTTATTAAAAATAAAAAAAACATATAACCCCAAACTTTTTTTTCTCTTTATATAACATTTTATGTAACATTTAGATAGCAGCAACGTCTTTTAATATACCGTCTGATCACGATTCACATATATTTCCACCGATACGATGATGAACATCTGTAGAAACAAAGCGATGTTTCTAAAATTTTCTTAAGAACATGCTTTTGAGAACAAAAGACTGCTGAAGTATGCTCATGATTGAGACAAATATAAAGCCAACTTTAACAATAGAGGCCTATTATTTGCTTAAGCCATAATTTAACACTCGTGAAAGCTGTATAATAAAGTATTTATAACGATATATTCATGAATGACACATCACATTCTAAAATGAGATGTATATTTATATCATATCAAGGCAGTAGCCAGGGGAGGCGATTATGGGGGTTTGCTCCCCCTCCCCACCCCCGAAATTTTAGTCTATGAAATAGTAGTTTTTATTTGCATTGATTCTAGAGATCAGTTAAAGGTGATATCGTTTTAGGGCTACATATCCCCTTCCCGCTCCCGAATTTTCCCCCCTTTCTACGGCCTTGTGTTATAAGAATTTAAAATTTGAGAAGAGAGTATTTTTTGAAAAAGTTGACGACTTTTTAAAATAAGTATAAATTATTAAAAGAAATTAACTAAAATAAACTTTTTCGTTAAATAAAAAATAATTAGTGCGGCAAATTGGGCGGATTAAACATGCTATTATAACTGTTTTTGTTTCAATCGAACAGAAAAATCATGTAATATGTGGAAATAAATCTTAAATAGCGATATTTCAACTTTTGTGATTTCTATCGGACAAAGTTCGGCAAAATAGACAAAAGCATATACCGTTTGTGTTTAAGTTAGCCAATGTGTAGAAGCCCCTCCCCCCAAAAAAAAGAAAAATGTAGTAGTATAGTGGAATTACTTGTATTATTGTTATTGTGAACAGGTATATCGGATTTGTGTGCTTGGCTCGAAGTCAGCTTATAAATCCTCGTCAGTAGGACAACACAAGGGGGGATGCCCTCCGTGGGGGTTTTTCTAAGGGGTCCTAACCCGTACTTACGCTAAGTTTTGGAGAAAAACACGGAAAACTCCAAACGATTAGCTCGACGGACTCGCGATGGGTTCCGAACCCGGGACCTTCACACTTTGCCCGTCTACTATTTCCAGTGACATAACCACTGTTCCATGGTGAGGCTTTGCTTATTATTTAGCACTTAAGGAGGCTAACAACTTGAAACGTGTCCGTCTTGAAAGTACTCATTAAGACGGTATTGTATTGTTCTTTTTGTTTTTACTTATTTATAATCAGTATTCTATTAAAACTACCAAGGCTTTTAACAGCACACAAATCATATAATTCATATTAAAATAACTCCGATACAAATTTTGTTATAACACCCTAAAATACTAAAATCTTTTAAAAGAAAAATGCAGAATTCACAAATCTGTAAACTAAAATAACTGTATTTGATATAATTAAAATCACGTCACTGACGGCTTTGCCCTTTTTTTTTTTTTTACCTCGACTTGTAAGTTCAAGCTCCCGTTTTCTAAAAAACCAGTTTCTCTCAAACAGCTGGAAGCCTTTTGTTGAAATGCATCACTTCATCAATTTACACGATTCAATCTCTTACATAAGTTTGCATATTGACGCATTCATCGTCGCTTTCAAAAAAGGTGCTTCAAGTTGCCTCATTCACCATAAATATTTATTTCTTATAAAAAAAATATCATACATATACATTTCAAAATTATGTAACTCTAAACTTTCATTCTTTTCTCTTATTTGTACAAGATTTCATGGTACATTTCAAAAAGCATTGAGCTCTTAAAAATAATCATCATCTGATCACGACTCTCGTCTATTCTAGTGGATAAGCAGCAGATGGAGCATTTTAAAAAACAAAGTGCGGTGCCTAAAATCTCTCAGAATACCTTCCAGAGAACAAAAGCACGCTGAAGCGCGCACTTGATTCTGCATGCAAATAAACTTGCCAGCTTCAACAATAGGTTGCCATGTTTTTCTTGCCGTGATTTATTTAACGCTTGATAAAGCTGCTAAATGAATTATTTATAAACACAATATTCATGAATGACATTCCACATCATCGAACATGGTGAGTTTATGAAGAGAGGAGGTTCTGTATGGTGCGTAAAATAAAAAAGGGCAGATATTAATGATTTAGTAAATTTGTCTGGTTTAATAGACTGGGAACACTTAATTTGCAGTTGAATTATGATAAATGTGCTTCCTTCAAATTGAGCAAAATAATTCAACGCATCGATAATTACCTCTCATAAGAAGAAGTTTGCTAAGCAAGTTTTCAATTTACATATGTGGAGAATTTCTAATACGTTTCCTAATTCAGAGCTGCCTCCAGCCATAGTACAAAAGTTAAATTTTGTGGAAGAGTTTTTAAAGAAAGTATTCATCATACTCATAAAAAAAGCTCCAAATGCCTGCATGATGGAATTTTATTAATGAATTAAACATTTATACCAGGCTTTTATTTGTACAAATTCTATTGCATCAGAACATGCGTACCTGATGGTTAAAATTGTTAGCTGAAGCTTGAAAACAAAAGCTGGCAAATTAAAAAAGTTGAGGCTCGTCTTTGCTTAAAAATGTTCATCACCACAGTATCTGCCTTTAAGGACAGGTAAATTATTTTCATCAGAATTTCGGTTGTCAGGGCATATCATACTTTCGAAATATCCCGAAAGGCGCAAAAAAGAGTGAGGTTTGGTGGCCAGGGATGCCACACATGAGAAATTCTTTAGTAACATGTTTCTTTTTTTTTTCAGAACACTTTTTATCCAACATGTTTTGTGTGAAACAGTCCCTTTCTACATTAAAACCACGCTTTTGAGGAATTCCATTCTCTAGCATCATTGCATGATCGAGCATTCCATTGAAAAAAATTGAAGTAATGTCCTCGAAGTAGTTATAGTCCCAAAATAAATGCAGCAGAAAAATGTCAATCTCGTCTAAGCAACGTTCGTTTTGGTGATTATAGCTGTTCGGTGTTTTTTCCATGTATTCAATATTTCGAACTTATGAAATAATATTTTGATCCTTGTCAGAATTTAACATCGCTGGGATAATTAGTCTCCCACTTCCATTTCTTTTTCTCAATGCCAAGCATTGAAAAGTTTTGATTTGATGGTCCAACTTATCTGTATTCCGTTTGGCAATATGTTTGGATTATTCTTTCAGAAAATTAAGATAAAAGTTATCTTTCTGTATATTTTAGATTTAATCAAACCTAATTGTAAAAAAAAAAATAAGTGTGTGTTTAATGTGTTTTAACATTAGAACGTAAAAATCAAAATTTTCTTTCCGTCGTGTGCATTTAGTTGCATCGCGTTCCATTATAAAGAAGCTTATCATGTTCTTATATTTTTCTGAAGAAAACTTGACACATGAAACAATGCTCTAATAGTATATTTTCATAGCACATTCTTATTTTTTTCACAAATAGCCTGCACTTGATTATACAACCGTCGCTACTTAGTTAAAAGCCATGTCATCAACTAATCCCTTGATGAAAAGTTGGTTTGGTGTAATTTATCAATTTCAGAATTGAGTATCACTGTAATATCTTCCTATGTCTGGGCTGTGATGGAGATCACATATCTAATTTAATAATTATTTACTTTGGCTTTCTTTAATGTGATCTATCCAAAATCAATAATTCTAAATCTTTTCTGTTCTCATTTTTCGGCCACTTCGGCTTTTAAATCTGTATATTCACTTTTCCCGTATGCATTATTCTTATTTGTTTATTTGTCTCTTCAGACATTGTTAGCGTCGTTGTGCTGAAAATAGATTATATTACGTCCGTTTGCTCCGCAACGAACCGCTCTTTTTTTGATTCCCCTCCTTTGGCATAGCGTTGGCATAAGTCATTATTTGTTGGCCTGCGACATCTTTAAAATTACTTGCTCGCAATTGCGTTATTTTAATTTTATTGGATTAAGTTTTAGGGTTGCTCTGGAATTGGCGTTATTTATCTCAGCCAAGTTGTTGTTCTCGCCAATGTGTAATTCTCTGCTGGAGTATTTTTCAATTGATTCCATCTTAATTTCACTGTCCATATACGACGTAATTTTATTTCGCTGAGCCACCACCGCCCGTTGTAATAATGTTCAATAGTATCTTTTAAATAAATAGTTTTATGCAAGGTCTTTTTCTTTACTGCAACTAAGTGCATCGAACCTGGTTTCTCTTATCACACAACGCCTTATAATCTTAAATTTAAGTCTGCAACCAATATCTTCGTTACAGTAAATAACTTCGTTATATGGGCTATCAACAAAAAAATAATCAGCTTTTTATAACTTTTTAATCAGGAATTATGTGGGAGGGAATAGGTAGCCTAAACCATTAATTCGCAACCGGTGCTTTTCTCAACCGAATCTCCAACCTCCAAGAGATCCGGAAAATAATTTATTAATACACATTGACATCATAAGAGGTTGCCTGTTTTTTAAGAAGGGGCTTGCAGAAAGAAAAAGTTTGGGAACAAATACCCTAGATTATTTCCTGACTAATGACTCCTTCTCCTCTTCGACTGTGGCCATGTAATCGAGATATGTGATTCGAGTCTGCAAAACTTGGTACTTGTTGTTTATTAATAGAAAAATCAAATTTCATCAGTTATCATTTTTAGATCTATTCAGTTCTGCCTTACATGTAAAATGGTGCTTTTTGTTGAATCTCGTGTGTTACCACTTTTAGATAAAACGCTAGCTGCCTTTACACGCACAAAGCACACTGTAGTCAAAAGCTGCATTTTTAAATATACAGAGTTTCCCAAAAACCCAAACATAGGATTCATATTTATTAGATTTTAAAGCGAGAATTTTATAGATAATATTTTTTTCTTTTAAGAAAAGTGGCCTCCTTCACTCTTTTTTTCATGTTTACCCTTCTTGAACGATTGATTATATTTGAAATTTTATGAAATCGATTTTCAGGTATTCGTGAGTATTGTATTTTACATCAAGAGTTTTATGGATACATATTTTCTTTGAGATCACGCAAATATATGTGAAAAGAGCGTTTTGCCCCCCCCCATCCCCCATAAGTTACGAATTTCGGAAAATCTCCTGTCTAGGCCTACGCTAAAAAAACTCACATTTGTGCCATATTTCGTATTATTAGCTTCAGTAGATTAGGCTTTTCAAAATATTGACGTGTGAAAAAAAGAGATCACATGACTTTCCTGTACACCTTATATTATGCACTTATACAGTCATTGTTTTCTTTCGCAATGTGTGTACGACCTCTGAAATGCTATCATTTGATGTGATTTTTTTGTTTCTTTTACTTCGAGAGCCCTTAAAATGTGGTTTAAGTCAACATGTATTTATGTTCACATCTTCGACACTTTTAATGGTAAAATGCTCAAGTTTTGTATATCGCCTTATTCGTGTGCGTGACACATTTACTAATTGGGAATTTTTTTTGTAGGGTTACTAAATAAAAATTTAAATTTTGCATTTATTTAGATTTAATATCCGGAAAATTTAAATATAATATAAAATTCTACAGCATTTTTAAAATAACATATAGTCTATTATGTATATGTACATGTCTATAATCAATATTTAAGGAATAAGCTCCTAGGTCAGTGTTTTGGGGACACCCGGTATTCATAAGTAATATCGCTTATTTATGACACCCTACGTTCATAAGAAAACAATATGAGGGTAATTACAGTAATATTTGCATCCTTTTATTTCAAATATCTAATCCATACGGGAGCGAATTCATTTTAAATTGAAATACCTGCAAAAGTTTTTTAAACAGTGTCAATGTGATTTTACGTTTTTCAATTTTAACTCCAGTCTTTCATGAATTGTTTGCGCTTCGCCGATCAATAACAAAATATTTGTTTTACAAATATGTATCGGGAAAAGGAATTGATTGGTACGGTTTTTACTCTTTTCAGCTTCCACGGGACGGACGTCCAATTTAGATTGAGCTGCATTGTTGCCGAATTCGGGGAAGAAAAGAAAAACTAAAACACATTAAAAACCAATTTCACCTTCCGAGAACTTCAGGTTTGAATTAGAATAAAAATAAATTAAAAATACTTTCACTTTCTTGTTCTGCAAGAGGGAAGGACTATCAGAAAAAAGTTGTTTAAAATGTATTTTGTTGTTTATTTGTTAGTGCTATGTCTTCTTCCAGTGCATTTGCTTTGCTTGGGGAAAAAATAGTGAAAACTTACCATGCAATCATTCTTTCTCTAGAACTTCAATGGTTGCGTGTTTTCAATAACTTGTCATTAGTTAGTATTGTAAGGGTTCGTTTCTTGTCTTTGGAGATTTATCTAAGAACTGTACTGCGAAACTGGTGCAAAAGCTATTCCATTCGTTTCTAGGGCAAATCGATTCTACCTCTGTGCATAAGAAGCAAATTGATATGGCAAAAAATATAATCCACATGAAAGCATTAATGATGAGATCCTTCCTAATGTATATATAGTATTTTCACAATATATTTCCACAGCTGCCAACTTTTACGCTTTTTTCAGGAGATTGTCCACCACTAATTTATTTTTGGATTCTTTGGATGTTAAAAATCTATCCAAATTTTTATTGTACAGTGGAATCTTGACTTGCGCAAGGAATGCGTTCGAAGACCCTTCGTGTTTAGGAAATAGGGAATATACGACTTTTTGAAACCCCTACATAGCTATTTTAGACATTTATAAACAACCCCCAAACTAGCTGTCATTCTAGCTGTCTGTTTTTCGAAACTTATAAACAAAATCAATTAATTTCTCTTTTTTATTTCAAACAGAATGTGATAAATAATCACTTTAAACAATTGTAGTTTATCAGCTTCGGCAGTTGCCTATTTACAAACCTGGATGTATACCATGTTCCTTTTCTGTGTGCCTTAGGGAAAGTAATGCAAAGGCTATACATATCATTTTCCTTTGGGGACATGCTGTTACATATATTAATAAAATATTTTAAAATGTTTCTAATAGAAACATTTTTATGTAAGCTTGATCGTGATCATGGCGAGGTGTCCAAGGACAAGACATCTTTTAAGTTATAAGAAAAGTTGTGAGCATAACTCACACCTTTTTCTTTTCTTTTCTTTTCTTTCTTTTTTTCAGGAATATGTTTCCCGAAGTTTCAATCATCAGTACTCGCTGTAATTTGGTCGAAAATAAATGAAATCATTAGAAAACATTTCAAACTATTACAGCTCACAGCTCCTAGCGTAATGTAATTATTTTGCACTATTTACGCAGTACTTCTGACAGCCTCATAAAATTCAGTTGACCCCCTTATAACACGGTAGATACGATCCGTGTTGTATGAGACACTTAGATTATACAAGTACTGGAACAGTATCAACAGCGTACACAGTGCGTTGACAGGTACTGGGGTGAAACATCTACCCCATTCTTTTACCTTATTGTAATCAACCTTTTTTTTTGCGTGCTAATGAAAAATGTAATTTTTCAGTCGTGTTATACGAATCCTTCTTATATGAACCCGTGTTATTAGGGAGTGGGAGGGGGTATACTGTAAACATACTTCCAGTTTCAATCTTCTACGTATATTTATTTTCGAGTTAGATTATTTTAAAATCGGGGAACTCTTTTCAGGACACCATGTAAATACACACAGACCAAATGGTTTTTATTTCCATTTATATAATTCTAAAAATTAATTCTAACAACAAACTATGCATTCATGAGATCGAACTGTGAAATTCCTTTTTTCTTATTTTTTCCGAGAATTCAAATAGAACTTTACTTGTTTGATTTTATTTTTATTTTTCTATTTAAAGGCTGGAAGCGAGACTTATTTTTGGAATTGCTTACTGTACATCTCATAAATTTTCATACAGAAAGAATGCATTGATTACTTTGCGTTATTTTCGATTTGCATGAATTCTGAATTTCAAAGAATTCGATTTGATCAAAAGTAGGCAGATGAAAGCATTCAGAATTTCTGTACTTGTTTTGCTTCTCGGAGTCTTCTCTCTTCAATACATCAACTGAATATTTAACTTAAAATATTTTTGTTTAAAAAAAGGGGAATTAATTTTTTTAAATGCATTGCTTTTTATTAATTTTTTTAATTTAACAAAGCAGTAAGGTTCCTTTAAGTAGTTTACACTAAAGGGGCACTTTGTACCGATAATGAAAATTAAAACCTGCTACTTCTGGCTTCCCAGAGCTGCTTGTAAAGCTGTGCACCTAACATTCTTAGACCAGTGGAGGAAAGCAATGCTGTGCACACAAAAAGGCAGTCTGTTGCTTTTCATATTTGTGACGATGTCAGCGGACATATTCATACAGCTCACAGTAATTAAATAAAGATTCGGATTTGGTCATCGTCTGTTTTTCTATTGGCATCTTATATAAATTATGGAACAGTATACTTTTAAATCTCCGTCCAGGTAATATAATGGTTATTTAATCATTCTATCATGTCTTTGACTTGGTTATCGGCTTGGTCTTGATTGTTGACTTGTGCACCCCTTCATAAGAGGTAATGTTGGCAGCATACTACTGAGTGCCCCCATAACAAACTGATCAATTCTTCAATGGCCAATGGGAAAGTGGCAGCCCGTGTTAAAAGAAAAAAAAATTATAATTATTTTAATGATAAAATTAAAGTGTTAATATTTAGAAAATAATAATCATCGTAAGAAATTGAAAGTGCTGATCAAGTAAAAGCTATTTTTATTTATTACAGTGAAATAAACGGACCTTTTTTACCGATATTTCATGAATTATTGCTTACATTTTGCAAACAATTTGTTTTTATTGTGCTATCTAGATTTTGATTCGATTTAATGGATTATCTGCTCGAGGGATCTAGGCCGAGGGGACGCTTTTCTAAGGGGTCCTAACACGTATTTATGCAAAGTTTCGGAGAGAACCAAGTAAAACCAAAGAATATGGTAAAACTCCGAACGGCTAGGTCGACGGACACGACGTGGGTTTGAACCAGACACCTTCCGTCTCCCAGTTGAATGCGCTATGCGCTCAGTCACTGGCGAGGCGTACTACTTAAGAGACTTTATCAAATGAAGCACATGACGTGGCGTGATATAAATGATAGAATTAAAAGATGTAAATAGCCCTATCTTCCCAGAGATCGGCAAAGGTAAACCTAAAGTTTATTGCTTTTCTCCCCCTCATCCCCCGTTGTTTAGAGAGGGGGAGTACAGTTTCACTTAGAGGACGCTCCCTCATACTCTCCCCTCCGTTGGAAATAAAAATAATTACTGCTTGCTCTGCAATGCTCTTTGAAAGCAACTACAGAAGCAGAGTTGGGCAAAATACATAAAAAAATGTATTTTCGATGCAAAATACAAATTACATTTATTCAAACACGAAAAATTACAAAATACAAAATGCTTTCTAAATTGAAAAAATACAAAATACATTTATTTTCTTAATACATACAAAATACGAAATACGTCTAAAACTTCAATTAAGTAAAATTTTCTACAGAAACTTCTAGTTTATTTTATTCCAGTGTATTTTAAGATGAACAAACAAATGTAATAGTAACTTTTTTTTTTTTTTACACTGTTTTTCCTGGAATAAATTGCATCTTAAAAGGCATGAAAGCAAAAATGTGTGACAAGTATTTATTGAACGTTATTTTTCAGTGATAATGAATGGAATTGAAATATAAAATTAAATATATTTCTAAACGAAGATGAGTTGAATTATCTTTCTACTTTAAGATACATTTATAGCCTTACCATCGCACAGTAGTTATGTCACTGAAAATGGTAGACTGCCGAAGAGTGAAGGACCCGGGATCGGGTCCCATCGAGCAGCTGTCGATCTAACAGTCTGGATTTTTGGTAGGTTTTTTCCAGATGTAACGTGAATACGCTTTAGAACCCCTTAGAAAGTTCTCCTACCAAGGCACCTTAACATCCTTGGCAGATTGCCCTAGTATAGCGTTGCCATAATCACGCAAACACAAGATACATTCATATATTACTACAAAAGATTATATTACTACAAGATTGTGATGGAGGAGTGGAACAATATCAGCCTTGATGTTTTAAGAAAAGGACTTTCATCTTTGAAATCAAGATGTAATATGATGGTTCAAAAAAAGGGCTATCAGACTGAACACATTAGAAAATAAAATTCTTATATTTATTTCTATATATATCTTTGCAAATTCGTTACAAAAATGTGTGAACACCCTCTGTAGGGTACTTGCGGGAAACCCCGAAAAAAAAATTGTTGTGGAATATTACTTAAATGAAATTAATTTACGTTTCACAAATCACCCGTGCATGAAGATTTTCTTAACATTAAACTTTTAAATGCCTGTGTCACATTGCTGAAGAGTTCTTTAGGGGAATTGCAAAAAATATTTAACATGAATTTAAGAAAATGCTTTTAAAAAGAATTTAACAGGTTTTTTTTTTAATTTTAGTTTTACAGTGTTCTATATACGGTTAATGGGTTAAATATTTCAGGCTCTACAAATACTCAAGAGAACACATTAAATTACGATATATGTTTCCGAAAAAAAAAAAAATCTAATTTTCTCTTTTCTCTGACCAAAAGTTTAAATTTTAGAATGTCTAAAACTTTAGAGGATTTTTCGAACTACTTATTAGTTATTAGCATCAGATATTATTAAATTTATACATTTATGCATAACTTGCAACTATCTTTATAAAATAGGAAAATAAATGTCAATTTATGAAACTAAACTCTTCGAATAATTTGTTGGATTCAATTAAAATATTCAGATAATTTACTTTGATTTTCAGGTAGAAATTAAACCTTCATAATGTGTGAAAGATTATTTTAGTACGTGTTTTGATACTATCTGTGCAGTTTATAGGACAACTATAAAATGGAAGCGCCATGTCACGTGCTCCGAATACACAGCCTAAAATAAGATCCTGCGTCCACAACTAAAACGAATAAGTAAATTTTGAGGTAAATATATGTAAATAGTTAACGCAATTTTCTTCCTTCAAATTTCCCTTCTTTTCTTTTTTTCTTCCTGAGAGAGTGAGCGCACGCATTTTAAATTAAAATTAGTGAATTTTAAAATCGTGAAAAAAAAAGAATAAAATATTAAATTTTTTTTTCAAAACAAGCGATAGTAAGTGCGATGCTTCTAGCGTTTTAAAATATTTTTCTAAAGACAAGTTTTAATTATTGCTGCTGATAAAGGAACTCTTATTATACCCTTGCTAGACATCTCCGAATGACACTGGCTGGAGTAAGTTATGGGTTGCTATCTTCCCGCTTTTGCCATCCCCACTTTAGAACGGGGGCCATCCTCGTGATATTTTCCGTGAGTCTAGATCTGCAGGGTCACGCACTGATCGTTCTTGAAAAGGGGGTGAAATTGTTGGCGATCTCTTGGCGTGCCGATGTGTGGGAAGTAACCGTAAATAGCATTTATTGCTCTTTACAGTGTCTCTCAAAATTACATTATTATTGATATAGAGCTGTTTTGAAATTATCCTCAACATCTCGCCAAGTTTGGCGACGAATCTATTGCCAAATTTGGCGCAAGTAAGACTGTTGTGCTAGGAAGTGTTTTATAATTGATGCGTTTGGTATGATTTATCATTCATGTTGAATTTATTTATGCGTTTTTAATCAAACGTGAATAAATAAAACTCTAATTTTCAAGCCAATACTTGTCGCATTGTGGATCTAAGCGATATCACGGAGCCACTATTAATATTTTCTACTGTCGAAATTAATGACTACATATCAGTTATTTAATTGGAGATTATTTCTAAAATACTCAAAAGGGCAAAATACTTGGCCATTTTGCTTCACTTAGGGTTGTTATCCAAAACCCATCAATATTACAGGCTAACGTCCGAGACTCTCTATTTATTAACTTACAAATAAATAGCGTTGTTTGTTCACTACTCTACTTTTAGAAAGCTCGGAACTGTCAAAAGCATGAACTTTTACAAAATCAATAGCTAAAGAAACTTAAATGTAATTTGCATTTCCTGTATATCTTACGTACCAATTCCATCAAAACGCGCAAGAATTTTCTGAGAAATCACTTTTTTATTAAAGAGTGCTTTGGCGTTTCGGTTCTTTAAAAAATTTTCTCTTTTAAATATTTGTCCTTGACATTCAAAAAATTTTTTCTCAATTTGTTTCCCGATTTTCTTTTGAATTCCAACGTCAGTTTTTCTCTTCACTTCTCGACATGCAAGTTGCTTTGTAGTTTATTCTAGAAAATTGCTTCTCGAAATATCAAAAGAAGAAAAAAAAGCGTTCTTGTTTTTTAATCAAAATACTTTTATTTTTAGTTCGTACATAAATGGAATGATTTTTATCATTGAGAAAACACTGAAAATTAAAAATCAACTTAAAATTTTGTAAATCTGTTAATTTTTTTCCTTTAAGAACTACTTTAAATATCAAAACGATTTTCATCCAAAAAAGAAGGGATATCGCTGTTTTCAAAATGTAGAATAAACACATTTTGGACTGTATTTAAATAGGAGGCAGTTTTATGCTTCGACGTAATTTTTTGAAACTGCTAATTATGCAAAACATTTGTTCAAAGTTTTGAAGGGACATTTCAGCAGTTGTTCAAGTTGTGTAAATCCTACAGCCATAATCTTTCTCCAACTGTAATGCTTTAAATTATGACTGGCTATGATAAGAGATAAAAGAATTATATCTTATCGTACCAGAAATGTATAAAGTTAAGAGAAACCTTAAAGTACCTATTGTTTTTATTACAGACAAATTTTAGGATTCCTTCTCTTTCTGACTCTCTCTTTCACGTGCATACACATATACAGAGTGTCCCAATAAGGTGATAACACGATTTAATTCTTTATCCATTTGGTAAGTGGACACTATAAATTGAAAAAAAATGTTCAACATAAGGTAGGGAAAAAAAGACTACTTTAAGAAAAAATTCCTTTCCTTAAATTTCAGAAAGTTACACTTTTTTAATTTGTATACGACCCCGTATAAAAAAAATCCTAGTTTGTGAAATGCGCCAATATACGAATGAGGAGATGCACAAAATTTGAGAACTATATCCTAAAATGTTTGAGAGATATAAATATCATTATATGCTGACTTAAACCACTTTTCGATGGCTATCGAAGGGGGGGGGGGATCACATCCCATAATCGTGTTTCGGGGGTCGTACAGAAATTACGGTAAAAAATCATTTTCTGGATTCTAGCAAAAAACGTTTACATACAAATTCATGTATAGCCGATGATCATCATTGCTTTAAAAATATCTCCGAGACGTTTTATTTTGAAAATCTGAAATTTTGTACATCATCTCATTGGTGTATGGGGCAGATTTTACTATTTGGGAATTCTTTTGTACGGGGGCTGTATATTAATTTAAAAAGGTGTTACTTTTTGAAAATTAACGAGAGGAAAGTTTTCTTAAAGTACTCTTTCCTTCCTACCTTATTTTGAACATTTTTTTCAATATACATTGCCCATCTCTAACAGATAAAGAAGTAAAGCGCTTTACCACCTTCTTGGAACACACTGCATATGTGTATATATGTATATACATATATTTTTTCCAAGCAGCAGTCATACTATTGTCAGTTACATGTGGCGATTTTACATTTCGTCACGTGCGTCACATAAAAAATGTGGTGTCAATGTACCCCTTCTTGATATGCAAAGAAACGTCGCTGTGTAATTGATAGTTAGTCACAATGTGACGTCATGGTGCGACAAGTAAGTGACGTTGCAGCGACATCAATGTAGATCACAATGTTGGCTACGATGCTGTTCACCATGTGACATACCAAAAACTGTCTCAGCGGCGAATTGATCGTTGCCACAACCGCTCTACGACTCCCACATAATGTGACAAAATGCTATAGTCATAGTGTGATCAGTATGTATACATCCTGCGACATCACAGTGCTATACGGATATAAATAATATTAAAAAAATAATAAGTAAAAAATAGTAAATAAAAAATCAAAATTATCTCTACTTTTAATAAAAGATGTCTGTGTGTATTTTTGCCTCTGTGTCGGTAGCGTTACGGAGAAAAGGCTCAACGCATGAATTTTGGATTTGGTACAAAAGATGTTGTAAAAATGAAATAATGCACATAAATGCGATTTTCTCAAAATTCGGCCAGGAATTTTTTTTAATTTAATATTTTATGAAATTGTGAGGGCTGCGAATAACATCCGTGCAGTTAGAATTGTGAAAATCTGAATTGTGATATACCTGATCTATATTATATATACTTTTTTTATGAAAATGCTTATGTCTACTTTGTAATGGTACAATAAATAATTTATAAAATATTTAAAAGAAATTAAATCTGAAAGTAGCAGGTACAGTAAAGTCCTGCTAATCCGAGCTCCGTTTTATCGTAGGTAGTGTTAAACTTTCTGCTCAAAAAGAACCAACTTAGAATTCATTTTTCAATCATGAAGTCAAATATGTGCGATGTTATTTAAAATTCATTTTTATATTTACAAGTCTGTGTGATCGTTATTTACGATTTTTTTTCGCTATTTGATTTCCCTGTATGTGCATACACAATGTAAAACTCGATTTCCCCCTTCTTTTTTTGTCCACATAATCCGAGTTTTCAATAATTCGAGTTTATATCAGTCCGGATCAACTCGGATTATCGGGACTCAACTATATTTATATTAATATTTATTTTCTCCTTTTAAAATCTATTCTGAAACTTTGTTAGATGACTGTATTTTGTTTCACTGCCGACGCCAGGTGAAGGCTTTCATTAAACAATTTGCATACTTCTTTTTAAGATTAAAAAAGAAATGGAATTCTCTTGCCCTTCTTGTACAACTGTCTTAACACAGAAGTGACCTGAAGTGCAATACTTTATTCAGGGTTTTACCTTTTCCACATTTCAACGTTTCGCATTCAAATTCTAAGAATAACACTTGAAACGAAGCTGAACATCAAGTTTGCTTGCTGGAGGCTCTAAATCAATATTCTCGCTAAAAGAAATTTAATTCGATTTGGAATCTTTCAACGGGACACACGATACGTTTGACATCTCAAGGAAATTGAAATAATCAACATTCTTTGAAAAAAAAAAAAAGAAATAATCAACATTCTTTGAAAAAAAATAATAATAATGAGGATATAAAGCTGCTCGCAAAAAATTCGTTTTGTTGAATTTGACGGAATCATCTTTTTTCTTGAATTGTTAGGTCGATGTATTTTGTTGAAAAATATAAAGTTCCTATTACGTAGAACTTGGAAGTTTCTTATCAACAATGTAGCTTTTATTCAAATGATTTATCTTGATTAAAAATAGTTATTTTAACGACTGTCTTTTTCTTTCAATTTATATTTTTCTGCTTTAACCCCTTTGTATTACCGTGATACAGATCTGTAACATACCAATTAAAGCCGAATAAATTAATCACAGTGTATTAAAAAAATACTTAAATGACTGGTTTTTTTTTGTAGAATAGCGTGAGCATAAAATAATTACAAAAAATTAAGAGTTTGTGATATTTAATTGATATTACTACACGAAGCTATATTTCATCCTTCAGCAGTCACACTACTGGTTATTGAATCACTTATAGTGTTTTTTCGTAGATCAATCTTACTACAATGTTAATGATTTTTTTAAAAGTTATCTTCTTAAATTCTTCACAAACACTTCCGTAACACCTTGGTATACTACAGACAAGTTTTCTAGCAATACAAAAATAAAAATTGTTGAATTTTAGAACAAAAAAATATTTTGGCCAATAAATTTCACGTGAATTACAGAACTGGAAAATAAAAGCTCTCAGTATGTTTATAATTTTTTTCTGTACATTGCAGTAAAAAAAAAAAAGTTAAAGTTTTACTTGTTAAGATTTCTCTTCTTAATGATTATACAAATATATGAAAAAAATTAAATATATAACTTAAGAAAAAAATTATTCTTTATTTTATCTATGATCGTTTTTCAGCTTCACAATTGTGCTTTCTCATCCTCAAAACATTTGGTCGTTCTTTCATTTTTAACTCATTTGCATGCATCATAAGCTCATATATGAGTGGAAATTTTCTAGACACTTTTAACATGAGCATATGCATATATGCAAGAAGTAAAAAACCACTATTGAAAACGAAATAAAGAATTTTTAAAAATAATTTTAAAATATTCTATCCTTAAAAATATTCGGTGATATGGGTCAAGTTTCCATTTTTTTCGAATAATGTAAATAGGTTAAAACTTAAACAAAGTTATAATTTCGGTGTTGTTTGTATGTGTATGTGTTCATTTTTCCGTACTCTAACTGCTGTAAATGTGTATCACTTCTGCACAGTTCAAATTATGTTACTGCTACTGTGCCATGTAGGTATCTATAGCATTATGGTGTATTTAGTATGATTTGTTGTTTTACTGGGCCATCCAAAAGACATACAAAAACGAAGCAATCGATACTATAGGGCGCCATCACTTAAAGTGTAATTTAGAGACTTGACTTATTTCAAGCGAAATGAAATTAATCCGGGGTGGCCTAAACTCAGTAAAGACTTTAAAACTTTATAAAAAGTGGAAAATAATTTAAATAATATACGTTTTGCAAGCTAGTATCGCTAGGTCACAAATATTTTTTAAGATAAGAAGAAAAAAAATATGAAAGCAGGCGTTATTGAATAAACGCATATTTTGAATCTACACGGTAAAAAAAAAAAAAAAAATCGGAAACGTTACCCCAAAAAATGGGGCAGCTCTTGTAGTTTAAAATTGCGGAAACGTTTCTGAACCATGCGGGTAAAGTATTTAGAAACGTTTCTGCATATGTCGGAAACATATTTACCTATTTTCCTGCATTTTAGGTAAGGTTTCTGGAAAAGATGGGTAACGTTTCTGTATATTTTGGTAAAATATTGAGTAACCTTTCCGTGTATTACGGAAAGGTTTCCGAATTAACGAGTAACCTTTCTGAGTTTTTCAGAAAAAGTAACATGCAGCGTTTCAAGTAATATCAACTAGATGGCAGCACCAAACTAATGGAAGGAGTGCGTAGGAGCAGCGATCAAAATCGAACCGAAGACAGACGGGCCCATAGGACAGCACGTTACCGCGACGCTGTGATTTTCTCGCCGGAATTCGCTTTAAAAGTAAACTGACTGCTGTTGTGGTACGGCTTGTTTTGGAAACTTAAATTTTTTTTAAGTATTTTGTAAATGGAGAGAAAATACCATAATTAATAAATATAAAGTAAAAATCTTAAATCTTTTTTCTTCCACATAAATTATTTTCAGGAGATAATGTGCTGTTTTATTAAAGTATTCATCCGTTTTATTTAAGTATTAATCGGGCGACGTCACCTGGTGACTGGTCACAAATAAACTTCACAGTGACCACACAGTGAAGTTACATCACTCACAAGTTACCAGAACATTATTATCGCATGGGCAAATCGGGACTTTGCCCAGGGCCCCCAGTTTCAAATGTTGTTCTGAAATATTCTTTTATATGTCAAAATATTATGAAAAAGAAAACAAGTTTTATAGATGGGGACCCCCAAATTCATCAATGCCCGGGGCCCCTGTTGGTCATAATCGGGCTGTGCAAGAAGTTACAATGTGACAGTCCTGTGACAATTGTGACCCTCTGTGACGTCACAGCGACTCTTTTGTGACCATCTGTGTTATTAGGGTAGACGCGTTCACTGTTATCCCTCTGTCTCTTGGCACTTGGCGCATGCGCGCGAAGTCCCAAATAAAGATTTCCTTTCCCCCGTAAATACTTTATCCCGAAATATGGGTTATGTTTCCGAAATCGTGAGTTCGAGTAGAGCATCGGTAGGTTACGCTATACTTTCGGAAACCTTTCCGCTATAAGTATGTAACGTTTCTGAATTTTTTTACTGTGTAGGAATATGATTATAGAGAAAAAAAACAACAACGTAGTTTCTCGCTTATTAAGGGATCTACTTAGACAAATTTTGTTTTCAGTAGATTGTATGTCGTTTCTATTTTGGTCCATAAAACAACGGAAAAGATTCTTCGGGAGAATTTAGTGAAACAACCTTTTATTTTAAAGTCTGTCAGTTCGCGATTTTAAAATAGACTGTATATATCGTACATATTTTGATTAAAGGATACAGTTCAAAAATTCGCATTTGAACCTCAGTGAGACTTTACAGACTTAATGCGTGCTGTTTTGCAAAGATACATTTTATATAAGAGTGAGCAATGTTACGGCAGACTTCGACATAATTTCGAAGACTAAAAACAGATAAAGTAATTAAAAAACTTTGTAAAAAACACACATAAGAAGTAAAAGGAAAAAGTTCAAAACAATTTTTGAACGAAACGCGTATCCTTTTTCCTTTTACTTCTTATGTGTGTTTTTTACAAAGTTTTTTAATTACTTTATCGTTTAACACCAGTATTTTGAGTGTTTTTTCAACTAAAAACAGAGTTTAGCCAGAAAACTTTTTCGGGGATGAAAGGGGAGAGTACTCAAAATATAGATGTAAACATATAAATAAACAAAATTTCTGGTGTCCCGCAGTGGTCTAGTCGATAAAATCCGTTCCCATAAGATCACGGAAAGTGGAGCAGCACCAGCTTGACCAGTACATGAGAGGGTGAAAACCTCTCTCCGCTTGGCTGCTGCGGAACCGTGTACGCTAATGGGAACTGGTACCCATAAAATCTGCTCGCTGTTCCAGTGTCCCCCATGTTGAAACGATAGCTCTAGGGATGCAAATTTCAGGTGCTAGGTCTCTCATTTGGAATTGGTTCAAAATTAGGAGAGGTCACCATAAGGGGCAACGTTGCTTTGCCGAACAGGCGGCCCGATAAAGAAATGAGCAACATCGCGGCCTTTGTAGCGGTTAAGCTTCTAGTAGGTCGCAGACTTACTGGCTGCCCTTACTGCCCATTTAACACTTTAACGCGCTCATTTAACACTTTAACGCGTTCCTGCTCTGGGAACACCAAACTCTGCCGTTTTGACTGTTACCAGTCACGAAGAATAGATTTGATTTCTATAAAAATAGTTGCGGATGACATAGCTTCACGAGAATCCTTTATTTTTTAGCTCGTCATTTCCCGTAAAAAGATTGTCACGATTATTTTTAACAGCACTGACATCTGCTGAAAAATGGAAGAATGCGAGAACAGCTGGATTGATTGCCCAATGCTGAAAAAAGGGCAGCCGTTGCCATCGCTCGACTTAACTACCAGCAAGATGGCGGACGAGCACAGCCAGCTGTCGTCAAAAAAGGTCTCTAGATCTGTGGCCCGCGATGAACGTTTCGATCGTCCGCCATCTTGCTGGTAGTTAAGTCGAGCGATGGCAACGGCTGCCCTTTTTTCAGCATTGGGAAGGGGTTGCGCCTCAAAGGGTTAAAGAAAATATCTGAATGTGAATGCTTACACAAAAATTTCAGGGAGGGGTAGAATATATTCTGATATCCCCCTTTGGCTAGTCCCTTGACTGTAGATGTAGCACTAATGCCCATAATTAAAAAGTTTTTTTTCCTTTAAAATAATGTATTGGGATAAAATTTAGCTACACATTTCGATAAATATCTCTCTATTTCTTTATTGCTCATCGCTGAAATGTATGTGTGTGAATGTTAGTGGGTGTAGGGTGAATATCTTGATTAATACTCTGTCTCACACACGGAACACCGCCGGAAATGACATTCCGGAAGCCCTTACGGATGTCCCTGACGTCACTTAGAACTCCGTCTGTCTACAGATAATAAAACCCAACAAATAAACAAAACTGCGGAGTCAAAGCTTAGCTTTAAAACTGGACGTACCGCCAGTGCACTATGTGAACAAATTTTATTTGCTTTAACGAATCGAAGTAGAAGTTTTTATTTTATCCTTTTATTTTTTCTTTTCAAAAGAGCACTAACGCAGCAAAACAAAGGATGTATTTCAAACCTGAAGCCGACACCATCCTTTTTTATGGCATTCTGCTTCTATTGTTCTTTAGACGAAAATGCGCATAATTATATAAGATCAGTCACGTGGTATGGAACTCGCGGTCCAACCGAACAGTTTTAGTCTGTGCATGTGTTTGACAGGAACCGTCAAGTGAGTATTTTTGTCTAATTTTTTATTTTTATTTTTAGAGCTTGGCGGAACTAAAAATGTATTTATTGAATTTTGAAGTTTTGGTACAGATATACATATTGGTTTATATGTTTTAATTTTTGAAATGCGTTTCATCTTAGTTTTCCTCTGTTTTGAAACAGGATTTTCTCGCTTAAAAATCAGGATTTCAGGGACTGCCTGATTTCTTTTTTCTTTCTTTTCTTTTTTCCTTGTTTCAAACATCAGCGAAAAATCAAATCTGTGCAATTACATATGTGTATGTACCTGTGTGATGGGCAATGTTATAATCAACTGTGTATAGATTTGCATTAAGAATTAATTCGAAATATAAACACTATTATTTTCAGAAATTTTTACCCCCCCTCCCCCGGGCTTACGTGAGCATCCAAGTATTTGAACTTAAGAAGATGGTCACTTTATTTCCTTGCAAGATTTGCAGTTATGAAATAAAACTAATTTAGCCCTCTTCTCTCATATCATGACTGCAATATCATGCCATTATTCCGCATGCAATCGTAGAAATCCAAAATATTTCTCTCTTAAATTTAAAAAATGATACTTATTTTTTCCCTTAAAAAAAATCAGAAACTTGTGGATTATAATGTAACCCAAAACGATGCATTTGGAGGTCTATCATAACCTCGCACGTAGCGCATTTAATCCTCTAAACGGCTTGGAAAATGGCAAAAATGCAAAGTTATTTTCACTGTATACAAGTTCAGGTTATTCGAGTATGCGTAAGAGAAAAGTTCAGTTCAACCCTCCATTAAACCAAATTTTAAACCTGCTATCTCGATTGTTGTGAAGACATAGGATGAAGATTTACTTTTGCTCTCAGTGTTGCTTCCTGGTAAATATCTGGTGGGACCCTATTTTTGAAAAAGGCGCAACGCTGAGCCCCAGCGGAGATTCAAAGACCCATGGGAAAGGAAATCAGAAGAAAATGCCACCGTTCCCTTTTTCTTATGATAAGAACGAACAGATTAAACCTAAATTTTAAAAATTAGATTAAAGTTTAATCAATTTTAGCAATGTAAAAACTATTAAATTTAGATAAAAGGGATTCTGGAAGAGAAAATTGGTTCTAAAAATAATTTTATAGATTAAGAAACGATTTATATGTGTTTTAGTTGACTTGCCTGAAAACATAGTGTGTTGCAAACTGGCGATCGTGAATAGAATTTTATGTCCCAACACCCTGATTTTTAATGTTTAATTGTAGTGTTTTGAGGAGGTTTGTGCAACCTATTTGCATAATTACAATGATGTGGGCATGTGATAATTACAATGATGTAAGCATTCCTTACCGCTGTGGTGGTAAAGGGAACTGGCGGATCCAGAAAATTTTCAATACAGCGGCGATCAGTATGACGAAACATATTAGCAGATATGGGTTACTATTCACGAAAAAACACTCAAAAAACTGGTGTTAAAAGATGATATAAAAAAAACTTGGTTTAAAAAAAAACTGATAAAAAAGGTACTTATCGTTTGGTACAATCGTTTCGACCGAAAAATCTTCAGGCTTCATCAGCCGTCTGCACTACGTCTCATACAATAGTGGGAACTGAAAGATATTACTCTATACCACTATTTCAGTCACCACTGTTTCAGTCCCCACTATTCTGTGTGATTGAGTGCAGACGGCTGATGAAGAATGAAGATTTTTTCTGTCGAAACGATCGTAACAAGAGATAAGTACCTTTTTTATGTGTGTTCTTAAACAAAGTTTTTATTTGTATCATGGATTACTATTATTTTTAACCTTTTCATTTTCAATACCGAATTCATGTTTAACTAGTTCGCTCTCATTATTTAAGAAGAAAGCAACGGAGAATACTCTCCATGTTTGACTGATATTCCTTCCCAGGATAGTTCTTTGAACGCTCCGCAGTGTCAAGCGTTGCGCTTGACCAACGCTGGGCCTTCCCCTGTTAATAATTTATCGGTCAAGGGAGAGTCGTTTCCGTTGTGCCTTTTTAAGCGCTGAGAGCGAGCAGGTTAAACATGAGTTCTATACTGGGTTTATGTGTACTTAGGTGGCAGACAATCGCCCCATCACCCCCCCCCCCCCAAGTTTGGAGCCGCCATTGTGATAGAGGTGGAAGTATCCAAGATAATTACTCCCTTCTTAATGAACGAGTAAATGCATTCCTCGCAAGTGATCTACGACACACTTTTTTTAAATAATAATGTGTTAAAGAAATTGCTGTTGCCGCATTATTAAATTTCATGGCAACTCGAGCGTATTTACAAAAATTAGACCGCAGACACTCAGACAAGCAAACCTAATCGCATTTCAGCTTAAGAAAGTGTCTGTAAAACTAAAGCCGATTTTATGTTGTTCGTTATATTGCTTTAAATGATTTGACTGACAGTTACCGAGCTTACCTGTTCACATCTTTCACTAGAATACTGAAATACATTTAAATTTATAATACACTTTAAAATTAAATTAAACGTTGGGTCAACAGCCCACGGGGAACTAAAGCCTGCGCTAGCCATCCACGCTTTGCGGGCTCTGTGGTGCGGAGGTATATGCCCACTAACATTTATTTTTAGTTACATTTTTATGAACCTTAAAGACAGACATTGAAGATATTGCATATTATCGTCAAGTTTCCGCACAATCAAATTTTTTTCAACTGATCTGAATTTTAGAAATGCTCCGTGCACATCATTTTTTGTCGCATTTATTTTAAATTTCTCATGAGTATTTACTCATGTAATTTTAATTATAATAATAATAATCTGGGCCAAGATTTATACATGTCAAATGAAATAAAACAAGTTAAAATTCTAAAAAGTTGCACGTTATCAAGGAATTACTTTTTCTCAACTAGTTGTATACACTAATTTAATGTAAAGCGTTTTCTTTTTATAATCTTTTTTTTTCTTTTAAATTGTTTAGAAAACTGGGCTTTTTAAATTGATATAGGACGTGTCTGGAACATTTTAAAAATTTGTTGGTTTTACGTTTACTTATCATAAAGTCAAGGAAGTCTAGGAATGGTGAAAATTTTTGGTATGCAGATTTGAAATTGATTTTGACTAGCTGACCCGTGCGAAAATTTCGCACAATATCGTATTTAATACAACAACTGTAAACATTTTAGTGGGTAATTCCATGAGAATGTATACCCAATTGTTGATTTTTACTTTGTAAAGAAGCATAAAATCATTAATGCTATTTTAATAAATATATATTAAAGTTTTTATTAAAGATTAAAAGTATACTAGACAGTAAAAGAAATAAAAAATTGTGTTTTTATATGAACAAACTTGTGTTTTCAGATTGAATATTTGCAGATGTTGTGTAAGTCACACATTATCTGTCGTGTCAGTCACAAGCAGATAACTCAAATAAAAGATTTAAAAATTTTATTGAACTCGAATTTGATTCTTATTATTGTTGTATGCACTATTCTTGATATTTCATTTGAGTTTCAAATTTTAAGAACTAAATCTAGAGCAGAATTTTTAATATAAGTGAAAGCAAGTCTAAGCCAGTTTCTTTTTGCGTCGTGTCAGTCACAAACAGTTATTTTATTTTTTTAAACATTAAAAATCGCACAAATTTTTATTGAAAACATAATACATAATTGTATTTACTTTACTCTTCTATGATTCGTTACTGAAAGTTTAAATTTATTCTTAATTTACACTTTTGAACAAAAGTGAAACATACGGAAAATCTCAAATGTCGTGTAAGTCACACACGGAATTACCCTAGTGTGAAAATGAATGAATGTGTCTTAAGTACATATTATTCTGTTAAATATTTTCACAGGTCAGTTAGATGTTTGATTGGAAATCATTCAAAAAGTAGACATTTATTTTAACAGAAATAAATTTATATTAACTTTTATTTTATAAAATCTCTTTAAAAACAATATTAGCAGTTATTATGTGATCATTATTGATTTTTTGACGATATGTTTCTTTAATACAAACATGAATATTACTGAATTTGCGAACTCGTGAAAAAGCCACATATAAATGTCCGTGTGAAAATACAGGTTCTGGTAAATACAATCCTGCCCTTTGAAGCGTTTGTCCTTGACCTTTATTAATAGTCATAGCAAAGGCTACTTTTATTGGGAATTGATTTCTCATCATTTAGAAGGGTACGGTTGGATCCGAAGGTGCGAGATTAATCCGGGGAATATGTACAGTTTTAACGGAGCCGCCCAACCGGGGCGCCAGGAAAATGTCACTAAACCTTCCAGAAAATGTCATGGAACAAAATATTCTGCCAGCGACTGATGAATACAACTCACTGAATTATCAAAATGAGACGGCTCGATTGAAAAGACAAAATAAGAAGTCATTTAAATATTTATTTTCAACATTATAACAAATCATATAATCATATATGATTTGTTTTTTATTTTTTTAATTAACAAAAAGATTTTTTCCGAATTTTTGCATATTTTTTGTCAAAAGTAGAAATTATAAGCTTTAACTGGGTATTTTTTATATATATATATTTTTTTTGTCAAGTATTTAATGAGATCTAGCCGCGCCAGAAAAAAACACGTTTGAGAAATAATATATATGATTATCGCTAAATTTAATTTCAAGAGTTTGCGAGAGGTCTCAACGTACGCATGTATGTATAATCGTACAAATGCATGGACTAACCATCATGATCAGCCGCAAGTCTCTTTTGACTAGTTTTTTCCTGACTCTGTACGTAGGTATGTACATAACTCTTATATCTCAAAAACTATCAGTCGTAGAATGTTGAAATTTTTTATTTGGGATTGTTGTAACATCCAGTTGTGCCCCTCCCTTTTTGCTTCCAATCTACTGGATATTTTATTTACACGCCCACCCAAAAGAATTTCAATATATTAATGTTTATGGGCATTTTCAATATATTATATCTGTATAGTCAGTCCTTGTTTGGGCCATGCCCAAAATCTCACTGACTGTCATCGAACTTGGCGAGTTTTGCCGAAATACCGTCAAATTTGGCGCCAGGAGTACTTATGTATTTCGCATAACTCTAAAACTTTCAACCGTGGAATTTGAGATTTTGTATTAAAAATTCTGTAACATCTATTTGTGCATCCCTTTTTTGATTGCAACACAATGGGAATTTATTCCCAGTACCTCATAAAAGACTATCAATACGGTAAGGTTTATGGATACCTTCAATTTTAAAAGTCTGTGGTCAATCACTATTTTGACTATGCCCAAAATTTCGCAAATTGTCTCAAGCGTGGAGGCTTTTGGCGAAATATTACCAAATTAAGTGCCAAAATAAATCTGAAACCAGATTGGCGATATCTCAAATATTTGTCTAGAAATCATCAAACATTAATATTATTGCATTATTGTATCTCTTTTAAATAAAATAAGTTTAGACAAAGTGCATCGAAAATATTTATGATTTAATAGACGTACAAGGAAGTCATGTGGTGTCCACATCAGGTTGTTTTTTTATTATTATTATTTGTCGATTAAAAAAATTATAACTGTTCGTAAAAATAATTATTTTTGAAATTTCAATTTGACAAAGCTATATAAAAATGTATCCTATATTTATCCTTGCATTACACAGAGTGTTAAACATAGAAATAAATACATAATAAATTCAGATTAACTTCTTCCCCCCCCCTTAAAACATGTATTCCAAAAGTACTCCTTTGCACCCTTTCCTATTCTGTTGAACTTTTAAAAACTTAATGTTTATTTTATTCAAACTTTTAAGCATTCTTGTGCATAAAGTTTCTATGTTGATAAGTACATACCTGACTGTGTGTACACTGCAATGTTTAGTGATAACAGAAATCTAAAAATTTCCTTAAAATCAACACAATGAAATTCCATTCGTATACCATCTCAAAAGTATATTTGAGAATATACTTTTGAGACCCAGATTGGCGATCGAAGGTATCAAAGGAATGAAAGCATATTTGAGGGTCAAAAGGATATTTTAGAATATACTTTTGACCCTCTCAAAAGTATATTTGAGAATAACCAAATTTCTTACATCGACTTTATGCATAGAGTATTGTTCTCCGTGAAAAGTGATTCATGTAATAAATATTAATAACTACCCCGACTTACGTGATCCCAGAGTTACGTCAAATCTCGTCAATTCACATGCTGTTTATTTCAAAAATAACTTCGGTTTACGATTTTAATAATATATTTTGTTATACATATGTGTTATCTAAGATTTTATTAAACACTTTTTTTCTAAATTATTGTTTTCTTTATCTCCAGCCCCAACTAAAAATAATTTTTATGTTCATATTTATAGGCGAAATCGTACGTCGACTTACGCCGTTATCGCTTGGTCCCACCTATCTGTAAGTTCGAGGTATTAACTGTAGGCATATTTTCTTTCGAATTGCCTGTTTTTGAAAGGCTAATAGTTCATTCAGTAAGTTGAAACAGGCAATTTGGCTCACACACTCACACTATTCGAAGACTGTTTCGAGTGTGTGAGCTTTTTTTTTTTTTTTTTTTTAAATAGTTGGTTGCCTTAATCCTTTAACGCAAAGTGTTCCCGCTCTGGGAACTCCAAACTCTGACGTTTTGACTGTTGCCAGTCACGAAGAATAGATTTGATTTCTATAAAAATAGTTGCGTTTGACATAGTTCCACGAGAATCCTTTACTTTTTAGCACGTCATTTCCCGTAAAAAAATTGTCACGGTTTTTAACAGCACTGACATCTGCTGAAAAATGGAAGAATGCGAGAACAGCTCGATCGATTGCCCAATGCTGAAAAAGGGCAGTCGTTGCCATCGCTCGACTTAACTACCAGCAAGATGGCGAACGATAGAAACGTTCATCGCGTGCCACAGATCTAGAGACCCTTTTTTGACGACAGCTGGCTGTGCGGCACAGCCATCTATTGCATTGCTAAATGCAATATCTTGAAAATCAGTTTTTTTACTAGTCCAGATACAGTCACACCCCATAATATCAAAGAAAAATATGTTTAACGATGAATATGATGGGTAATTTTTTTTCATTAGGGTAAGAATTGTCTGCATATCTTTTAACATATGAAGCACTAAATTTCAAACAGGTTCCAGGGTAATTTTTTTTTTTATGGGATTGGTCCTTAAAATATTGTCATCAGGAAAGCTATTGAATCTTGTAGTAAGTTGCTTCTATTAGAAATTTGAGCAATATATTTTTTTTATGTATAAAGAAACCCATATTTAGCACTGAAAAATGTACTTAAAATACTTGTAGAGAATTTAATTTCTGGAATATAATTAAGAAAGAGCAATTTACGTTAAATTTATAAAATGAAACACGAAAATTATTTTACTGAATTCTAAATGAAAAAGCAGATGCATCAAGTGAAAAATATGGATTTCCTAAATAAGGCCCAGTGAACGGTTATTACATCAAAGCGCGCTGAGCAGCACAAAATTATCTCAACTTCCCGACATAAACTACTTTGTTCACTTCAATATTTTTCACAGCCTCCAGAACGGACAGGCAGAAATTATCTCTGGTCTCCATGGCAACGAAGACTAAGCTCGAAAGTTCGGGGACGAACACTTTTTGGCCGAGATTCCTTTGCTAATAGAAACTACATACAATATTCGAAAGAAGTGTAATAAAACACCGTGTTCGTAAACACTGTACTCGTTTCACTAGTTTCTCTGCAATAACTGGGAACACACTGTTTTTTTTGTTTGTTTTTTTCAGTATTCCTGCGACTGACGGACGAATTCAATGCGTCAACAGAAATAGCCGGAAGTTCATAGAATTTGGATAAATTACTTGCGAGTCCAAGCAGATTGGACTAGTAAAAAAACTGATTTTCAAGATGTTGCATTTACCAATGCAATAGATGGCTGTGATGGCTGTGCGCGGGCACAGCCAGCTGTCGTCCAAAAAAGGTCTCTAGATCTGTGGCACGCGATGAACGTTTCTATCGTCCGCCATCTTGCTGGTAGTTAAGTCGAGCGATGGCAACGGCTTGCCCTTTTTTAGGCATTGGGAAAGGGTTGCGTCTCAAAGGGTTAAAAATAGCGAAGGGTACCTTAGTGAAACGATGCCTTTATTTAGTCAGGACGTAAATTAGAAATCAAAACTCTCCTTTCTCGGTTGAATTTCCTTATTTCGATCCTGTGTAATCTCATGATTAATCATTCTTGTTATTTAGTGTCAGTCTGTTGGAGAACATTTTTGCATATTTTTAAAACAAAATATTCTGTACATAAAGGAAAGTGGCCAGTGAAAAACTCTACGATGCGATCAAGCTTTCTATCCTAAGGATCTCTAATGCACCAAACAAAGCGCCTCTTTTTGTAATGGGTGATTTTTTGTGATTTTTCTGGGACCTCATTAATAGTGGAGTAAAATGCAAACCTTAAGCATTTAGAAGCGGTTGACATTTAACGTTTCGCAGGAAGTTTTGAACGGGATGTAAAGGGTTTTCCGTTAAGAGTGATACAATTCAAAAAGTAAAAAAAAAAAAAAAAAAAAAAAAAAAAAACACAAATTATTCATTGAAAAACAATTTTTTATATATTTTTTGAAAGCTTACATTATGCCATTAGGTATTAAAAATAATATCGTTTATGTAAGCACCACGACTTCTCTGTACATACCACATTCTGTCGACCCAATTATCCATCACTCTTTCACATAAATCGGGTGTTATTTCACGAATAATACGTTCGATGTTGGTCTTTAATTTCTCAATTGGTGTTGGATTATCAGCACAAAATTTGTGACTTAACATATCCCCAAAGAAAGAAATCACAAGGTGTTAAATCACAAGAACTGAATAATGTCGTCCACGAATTCTTCTCATTTCTCTCAGTATTCACATATGAATACAGATTTTGATAAAACAATTTAATAATTTCGAAGCCTTGCTTGAGCATGTATCTTTCCATGATTAAATGGTTAGAATGGCGTTGCCATTCTAACCATTTAAAATTGTATCATCCCTATTGGAAAACCATTTATAAGTCATTTTGCGTTTTGTGGTTTATAATGTATATACTTCACTAACTTCAGAAGATTTGTATTTCTCGCTGAAGACGACATTTTTAGAAATATTGTATTATATCAGGAATAAAGCATACGCATGCAGTTCGTGAAGTAACGGGGGGGGTATCTTTTTGAACTTGAGTTAGAATTTATTACCACATACTATCTACTTGTGATGTTCGATAATTTGCAGCGCGACCCACTCAAATTTTTGAATTATTACATAACTTTAAATAAGATTTTTTTATTGGGATAGTAACTAATCACAACCTTTCACTAAAAAAATCCTCGTATCCTTAAAAATCTCAGACGTACGACTTTTCTCCGTAGCAATTATGTACTACTTCTGCCCCTGCGGCCCTTATGATGTATCATAGACGCGAGATGTTCAAAACTTCGTAGGATGAATTAAGACGCAATAAAAATTCTCCACCGGTCTCTCTCTGTTACGCATATCTTGCTCAAATTCCTGCCGTAAAGACTGAGACACTTTCCCATTGTCTGGAGTATTGTAATTTTTCTTGCGAGTACGGCCTCTTATGTTACGATTCTCGTGCTATTCGTAACAATAGAGCAAGGATACTTTTCGGTTAAACGCAAGTTACAGGCGTACGATTTGTAATCTTTTTTTTCTTCTTCGACTATTGTCTTTCAGGGTTCACGTGAATGACTTTATTTTTCCTCGTGAGATTCTTATTTCTACTAATTCATTAAGCTAATTGAACGAGCCTCTTCTTTTTCTGCGTTACTTTGATTCGCGTAATTTATACGACGCATTCAAACAAATAAATTTTCAACACTTCTTTTAATGTCAAACAAATTGTGTTTAACCCTTTCAGTCGAAACCCTTTCCCAATGCTGAAAAAAGCGCAGCCGTTGCCATCGCTCGACTTAACTACCAGCAAAATGGCGGACGATCGAAACGTTCATCGCGTGCCACAGATCTAGAGACTCCTTTTTTGACAACAGCTGGCTGTGCCGGGCACAGCCAGCTCGTTTTTTGACGAGACTCCTTTTTTGACGACAGCTGGCTGTGCCGGGCACAGCCAGCTGTCGTCAAAAAAGGGTCTCTAGATCTGTGGCACGCGATGAACGTTTCGATCGTCCGCCATTTTGGTGGTAGTTAAGTCGAACGATGGCAACGGCTGCCCTTTTTTCAGCATTGGGCAATCTATCCAGCTGTTCTCGCGTTCTTCCATTTCTCAGCAGATGTCAATGCTGTTAAAAATAATCGTGACAATTTTTTAACGGGAAATGACGTGCTAAAAAGTAAATGATTCTCGTGGAGCTATGTCACCCGCAACTATTTTTATAGAAATCAAATATATTCTTCGTGATTGGCAACAGTCATAACGTCAGAGTTTGGTATTCCCAGAGAGGGAACACTGCGCGTTAAAGGGTTAACCCATTACTTCTCGCTCCCTCCGAAATCACGAGCTTAGATTTCTCCTCGTATTTCTCGTGCCCGTGTATTTTTGGGCTAGAGTTATGTGCAAGAAAGATTAGAGCAGTTCAATTCTTATGCACGGATTTTCTTTATGGTTCATTATACACAACAGATGAGGTACTAGACTTAATTGGAGATAATTTATTTAATTTAATTACTTACTAATTTAATTACTTAATTACTTAATTATTTAATTACTTAATTTAATTACTTACTAATTTAATTACTTAATTTAATTACTTACTAATATTTAATTATGTTATGTAATAAGTTTAAATAAAACTCTCGTTTAGTGTTTAAAATATTTTTTTTTCCTGCTTACTTGAAAACACACATTCGGTCACACTAACCCTAAATGTGTGCTTTTCCTGGAAATGTAATTTTTTATATATATTTCAAGCTAAAAAAATGTACAAAAACTACATATATTGTACATATGCCCAATTTTTAGAATTTTCTTGGAAAAAGAAGGCACTTTTATAACCGCTTCCTTGAAAATAATATAACTTTTAAGAGGTTAAACTATGGATTTATATATTTTATATGTTAAAGTAAGGATTTACATGGATCATTTTTACTTACCGAACATGTACTATGTAAGGAAAGAATAGTAATCATGAAAAAAATAGACTTCGAGATTTAGGTGTATATAACACGTTTTAAAATGTCCTCTGAGTTGTTTTATGTTATTATTTTTTCTTTCAATAAGGGTTTGAGAAAAAAAAAAGGGGGGGGGGGTAGTCGCCAACATTTCTTGGAGATAAATTTCGAAATAGCAGGCATGTATGCAAGACGACGCGAGACGGAAATTTACAATTGCTATGCGAGGCGAGACAGAGATTTACAGTTCTTATGCAAGAAGAAACAAACTTTTTTTGTTGTTGTTGTTAATTCTATATAAGAATCTTGTGATACGAAACAGGCCTATTTTTTTATTGCGCATGAAAAAAAAAATTTTTTTTGTTGAATTGAACAAAATTTTGTTGATTCAACAAAGGTTTGGTTGCTTTGCTGCTATTTCAACCGAAAAGTTTTATTGGTTTTAACAAGATTTTTGTTCAGTTTTAAAAAATATTTCATTGAATTATGAAAAATTTTGTTGCAAACAAAACAGTAAATTATTTGCTTGAGAGAGCGCCAAATAAATAGCCAAGATTTTTGTTCAGTTTAAAAAAATATTTCATTGAATTATGAAAAATTTTGTTGCAAACAAAACAGCAAATTATTTGCTTGAGAGAGCGCCAAATAAAAAGCGCAAAAGTTTTTTGAATCAACAAAACTTTTTCTTTTCAGTGAATCCATCCGTAAAAAATAATCTTAAATTGATTTTTTTGGTATTCGTGTGCGTTACATTTTACAGCAAGAATTTTACATGTCTCTTTCTTTTCGGTTTAGAGGGATATGATTTTTGGCCCGTACCCTCGATAGGCTACAAATTTTGGACAATCCTCTTTTAATGAGAGCCTAAGTTGCAAAATTCACGTACATGACAACTTTGGTCATTAGCTTTTGCGGTTTCGGGTAGTCGAACTTATCGAAACATTTACTTCCCTGTAATATTTTATCCGTGTTATCGAAATGATAAATGTTTGTGTGTCAAATACATCCCGAAAGTTAAAAAAAATTCACTTTTATTTACACGTTCCAACAAAATGTAAGAAGTGTTTATGACTTCCGTTTGTCTGTTTGATCATATACTAATTACTCAAGGTGCCGTAAATGGACATGATCGCCAAGACATTTATAAATCGTACATCTAAAAGAATTCTGTTAAAACTTAAAGTTCAGGTAGTCTCTTCTGTTGAAACTACCGCGGGATATATTAGTGTTGGATAACTTATTGTTTAAGTAGTTGTAAGGCACTGAAAAATTATTAATATAACAAACTCATTTCACGAAATATTTATTAACATGATCGATTGAGCTTTAATCCATATTATCAAAACAAATCTACTAATGCTTGCTATTGCTTACACCAATATTATCTGTTTTCGTTCCTTCCCCTTAAATGCTCAATTTAAATATTTAAATCCTACATGGTTTAATCTCGTAAAAAATCTCGGTTTGGCGATTTTTAGCCATCTACAATAGATACTGCTTAGATCAAAGAGATATTGCCAGTAAGTTCTGTTTTGGAAATTCGCCGCTCTTGGCGAGATTTTTGAAATGCCCCAAACATTGATTGTTCATGTGCTTGAATGCATTGAAAATCTTGGGATGATCCTGTAAATAAACCATCTGTTCGATTGCAATCAAAAATGGACCTCAGGCCAAAACGGCTTCACGTTGATCAGAATGGAACGTACATGCATACTTACAGACGCCACTCAGAAACTTGTCAAAGTATATTTAGGGGTGCTAAAATCGATTTTTCCACCAAAATCTGAAATTCTGCCGTAAATGTTAAAAGATTACAATAATTCTTACCGGTAAAACCGAAGTAATGTATTAATGAAAACCACCAAAGCTCTTACAACCACCTTGCCGATTTCCGAAGATTCGAACCGAAATTCTGGCTGTTGCACCGATCTTAAAAGTCCGAAGAGCCTGTCCAACTCAAGATATTTCATTAGCTATTCAATAACGCCTTGAATTTAACACGCTCTGCATTCTACTAAAATCCTCTTTAATGCTGCCAATCTCCATAATCTGTAACTGATAACACACTCTTTTAACATACATTACTGAAAAAGCTAAACTGGCAAAATCCTTAACATTCATTCATCATGCTGTATTAAATATATACATACATATATATCTAAAAGCTTTTAAGGATATGCCTTTATTGATACCCATTATCCTAATAAAATCGTTTGCTTTTACGGACTTTGATATTCGAATATGCAAATGGCTGTCTAGGGAAATTGACTCTCACAATGCTTTGATATTCATAAGACATTTCGAACACAGTGGTATATTTCAAGGTAAATTTTTGTTTCTCTACTATGTATATCGGTCTTTGTTGTCTCAAGATTGTATGTTTACTAAGAAATGTTTCGGAAAAGCAAAGAACGAAAGAATACATGAAAGATAAATCGTTTTAAAAACGTCAATTATAAAATACTTTTCTAACATTTTTATTTTTTCAACATCTACTCAAATATTTGCTAGCAATTTTAGCTAGGTGTTTTTTTATTTTCAGTCATCGTCATCAGAGCATTACTGTTGAATATTTGCTGCTTTATCTGTTATTCTAATGTTTATATTGCAGGCTAACATTAATACTCAGTGTAAGAAACAATCAAAGTTTGTATCTTCTTGCACGCCAGTCAGTTAAAATTTGTTAGTTAATAATAATTGTTTTCTCAATGGTTGACATTATGTGACGCATGACTAATTAACATAATTAAAACACGAAGGTGGAAAGAGCTTTAAACTACCATTTCATAAGTTATGTATTGCGAACATCAGTTAATATAATCATTTTAATAATCAATCCTGTAATCAATATGTAATCCTTATTTTAATGATGAGTTCTAATCAAGTGCTTTCTGTTAAAAATATATTGAAAAAATTATTACAGCACAACGTGTGGGTAACCGTAACGCCAACACTTTGTGATGTTGTCGTTACATTTATCCACACGTTTTGCTGTAGACTGCACCAATTTGCTAAACAGTGTTCTTCGTGATTGGCTTATCATCGTCATTACGTCATTTTGTGAGTAGATATATAACTCAGAATGCTGTATTATTTTACAGCACAACGTGTGGGTAAACGTAACGCCAACACGTTGTGATTCAGGCTGTGCCAGTTGCCATTCAATCATTGCCATAGGTTCCTCCTTATTTGCTTATGAATGCCATTACGACATTTTTGAGTTGATTTACACAACACAGTGCTGAATTATTTTACAGCAATATGTGTGGTGAAATTACAGGTGTTTCTTGCAGTGTAGCTTTTGACAAACCATGGACGGAAAACTTACAAATTATTAACAAGTGCACGAGGAAGATGTTTCTAACTCCATACTGCTATTTGATTCTGAACATTCTTTGTTCCCTTTACCACTCTTCATATGTTTTCATTTTGTTAGATTTCTGAATCATCCTCAATGTAACATTTATAGCTCATTCATAGATCTAAATTTTAAGAGAAGTGATTAAGGTAAATGCTCTGTTCTGTTTACTTTGACCTTTGAGGGATATATTATATTGTACTCTGGAAGATAGGCACTTACAACGGCTGCTAGAAAAAACATTTGTCAAAAATATGTCTACACTCAATATATTTAATCTTTATCCACTTTAAATAAATAACTATTGTATACTGAAATCGGTTTTCATGCTCTTCCGGAAAAGTGCAGAAACTTTTAGCATTCGAACTTCGATTTCGTATCGCTGGGAGCAACCCCTTTTATATCAATTCTTCATGCAGAGGAATATTTGTGAAAAAAAAATTGAAAGTAAAATTACTATTCCAATTCACTTAAAATAGTTTTTCCAGATTACATAGTTTAATTTTTTTGCGCAGCTGATTTTGTCACTCAAATGATTAACTTTTTTTACTCTCGGATATAAAATAGAGCTGAAAATATCGAAAAATGGCTTAAACGGTGTATTTTCAGATTTTTAAAGTGGCGCAGGTGTTTTTCTGCATTTTTATACATATGAAAAATTTCAAGCGGATCGTACAATGGTGTAGATTTTATTACGTTCTAAGACAATAAATTTTAATGTGTTTGAACTAATGACGGTAAAAGTGTTATCGTCGAGTGGTTCAACTGGAATTGTTATGAGTCATTGAGTCAGGTATCAGCATAACTATATAGTAGGATAATAATATTATTCAAAAGAACATAAATTTACGGGTGAGTGCAGTTATCTTTGTTGGCATCACTATGCAGACTATATGAACATTCGGCTGAATACTGCCCAGCGGAACGAAGCATTCAAAGTACACGGTACACTTTCGGCTTTACCGAGATCAATTAAACTCAATTGACTGGACTGCACATTGTTTAACAGTTCTTCGATCTGAAGAAGCAGTTACCATGGAAATGAGGTTGCCTCTTCTTTCCGAATTGCGGCAGGGATATTTTAGCGATGTGTTGGCTTGCATAAACTATCTTTTGATGCTAAACAGTGAAGCAGAGCCTTAAGCATGATCTTACGCGCAAAAAGCATTTTGATGAAGCTTAGTTAGTCATTCAAAGTACATAATAACTCAGTGATCTTAATATAATCGTGCATGAAGTAGACACTTGTGACGTTGCGCACGTGTTGGCTTGACCGCTACGAGGGCCGGATATGTTGGTCATTTTATTATGATGGAGCCTAGTAATCAGACCAATATAAGTGGTCTCTTAATTTTGAACCAATTCCTTATGAGAGGCCTAGGCCCTGAATTGGCATCCCCTGAGGTATCGTTTAAACGTGGAGATCACGTTTAAAGGATCACGATTTAACGTGGAGCACGTAAAGTCTGTCAAGAGCCACGACAGACTTTACGTGCACCATCTCCCTTTAGCGTACGCGGTCCACAGTAGACTCGGTGGAGAGAGGAAATCACTCTCCCAAGCAATGGCCCAGCACTGTGCGTATGTGTATGTGTTTGTGTGGTGCTGCTCACTTACGGTGTTCTAATGGGAACCGAGCTTAATCAACCACTCTGCTGCTGGACATATTTTCCAACTTAAACTGCATGATGGTAAATTGTAAACAATCGAATAGAGACGTTCCTTTAATTCACCAACACTCAAACAAGCATTGATCATGCTGTGTACTTTGTCTCTAACACTTATAAGAGCCCTCATCAAGATTATTTAAGAATTTATGTACAAATCTTTATTTGCGAAGAGCTTTGAGCTGGGAATCTTTTGATCTTGAACTCGCAGACAGAAAAAACATTTTTCTCTCAGCTGGTTCCCTGCGATAGACTTTTTTCGCTTCTGGAAAACTTTTACTATACTAGCGTTAATAAAATTCTGCTCTTCGGAGGTGTGCCATGCCTCTATCTCTAAGTTGATGAACCTAAGGAGACAGATTCTCGCTTACGCGTCACTAAATGGGCGACGTTTTCTTTGTCAGCCGTAGAAACCATATTTAAAAGTGTTTCAGCAAAAAATGATATCGTTTCCGAGAAACGAATAGTATAAAACCTTATAGAAGTACTTCATAAAATTTGGTTAAGCGTTTATTTAAATACTTTTTTTTATACTTTTTTTTCCTTTGTTTCCTTGAACTGCAAATATCTGTTACAAATTAGTTGACTTTTAATGAAATGCATGGAAAATTACGGAAATTACCAAACACGACTCTGTTCTTCTAAATTTTCTCTTAATTTGATAGTTTATTTTTACAAATTTACGCAAAACAAGGTTTCTTTTTTTCTGTAAACATAAACAAACGCTTTATTTCATATTAGTATGCTCCTTTTCTAATCCTTTCTGTTATTTCCCGTGAAAATATATACTAGAGCTGTAAAATTAGGCTGCATTTGTAAGCACTACACTAGATATTTACTCGTATATTCAATTTTTAAATTACAAGCTTTAAAAACTTTCAACTTGTGTTGAAGTGTAACATTCTTAAAACGGAATTCATCTGTTGCAGGGGTAGCCAAATTGTGGCGCATTGGATGATTTCAAGTGGCGCATTGCATTCCTGTGCCTACTTACTGTTATGAAACAAATTGAAGACTTTTTCAATGATTTTGTGCCCGGAAATGTTTTATTTCTCATAGTTTATGATGTTCCGTCAAAAGAAAACATTGTACACTCCAAAATATGTCATCAAAAAGCTAATTGAGCTATCTCTCATCTCCTACTAAATATCCAAAAAATCAATTCTAGAATCAACTTCCTCAGAAATGGAAAAAAATTCTTCAGTTGTATGGCGCATCTGAAGTCGTCAGTGAAAAAGCAATTGGCGCATATTATACAAAAGATTAGCCATCCCTGGTGTATTGCATATGCTAAATGCAATATACTCGTCCAATTTACTTGGATTCGCAATCCAAATTCTATTCTATGAACTTCTGGCTATTTCTGTTAGCACATTGAATTCGTTCGTCAATCGCAGGAATACTGAAAAAAAAAAAAAAAAAAAAAAAATCAGTATGTTCCCAGTTATTGCAGAGAAACTGGTGAAACGAGTGCACTGTTTACGAATACGATGTTTTATTACATTTCTTTCGAATATTGTACGTAGTTTATGTTAGTAAAGGAATCTCGGCCAAAAAGTGTTCGTCCACGAACTTTCGATCTTAGTCTTCGTTGCCATGGAGACCAGAGATAATTTCTGCCTGTCCGTTCTGGAGGCTGTGAAAAATATTGAAGTGAACAAAGTAGTTTATGTCGGGGAAGTTGAGATAATTTTGTGATGCTCTGCGCGCTTTGATGAAATAACCGTTCACTGGGCCTTATTTAGAAAATCCATATATTTCACTTGATGCATCTGCTTTTTCATTTAGGATTCGGTAAAATAATTTTTGCGTTTCATTTTTTAAATTTAACGTACATTGCTCTTTCTTAATTTTATTCTAGACATTAAATTCTCTAATAAAAATCAGTATTTTAACTACATTTTTCAGCGCTAAATATGGGTTTCTTTATACATTTAACAAAAACTTTGCTCACATTTTTAATAGAAGCAACTTACAACAAGATTCAAAGCTTCCCTGATGACAATATTTTAAGGACTTATCCCATAAAAATATTTACTCTGGAACCTATTTGAAATTTAGTGCTTGATATGTAAAAAGATATACAGACAAATCTTACCTAAAAGAAAAAATTACTCATCATATTCAACGTTAAACATATTTTTCTTTGATATTATGGGGTTTGACTGCATCGCCATGACATATAAATAATTTGCGTGTTTCAAAATTTCCTAAAATAATTTTTGCTGTTCTCTTTTGTTAATGAGGAAGCACGACACACACTGCTTCAAAATATAAGTAAATAATCCTTATAAATAAAAATGAAATTCTGTTTGTTTGTTTGCTTGTTTGTGGATTTGATTCGTATACAAATCCACAAAAATGGACCTATCAGGCTGAAATTTTGCACAGATATGTAAAATAATATAGAATAAATGATAGTCCACTTTAAAACTTTGAAAGTCCACCCGTTCCCGGAATTTAAGAGATTTTTTATGTTCTCCACGCAAAAAGCTTTCCGTAATTGTAACCCCTGTAGTGAAAAAAGTGTCAAATAAGGATCGTGGTTGCCATGTGTGGCGATTTTGCCGAATAAAATGTTTTAAATTCTCAAAGTAAAAATAAAAGAATAATAATGATTTTTTTTTTAGTAGTTTATATTCGTAAGGTTATTTTTTAAAATTATAATATCGTGTGCATGGGAAATCGGAGCAGGAATGAAATGTTTTATACGCAAAAGAATAAGAATTGAAGATTTCCGAGGCTAATATGTTAAAATTTTTTAGTTTGGCGAAAAAATAAAATGGCTCAAATGCCGAGAAAGTGAGTTCTAGCGGTTTGCACTTTTTCCGGCTTGGCGCAATTTACTGAGAGCTTAAGGAAACGGATTTTTGAAAACAAGTGCAAAGGTTTTATTAGAATACAGCGTTAAATTTTAATGATCCGTGCGGAAATAATGCAGTTATTAAGGGATTTCAAGCGATCTATCTTCAGCATTCTCGCCAATTGAGTGCATTGATTTTAGTTGGGGGAGTTCCGCCAAATTTCAGATAATTGAAATCTTCGCATATAGTAGATCGGAGTAACGATGAATAAAACATGTTATAGTTGACAATTTAAAAAATGAGGCTGTATTAAGGGATTCCACTTTTCAAAATAAATGCCTGGCGGTCGAACCATTTCCCATTTTGATTGCTGCTAAGTCAATGCTTCGAATGATTCCCTGAAAAAACTCTTGCAAAATGGCGTACGTTGGCACTTTGGCGAGGCTTAGATTTGAAACTGGATTTTATTTGAGACTGGTATCTATATTAATAAAACAATGTGTGTAAACTGTTTCTTTGTCTGTTTGCAAACGGGTGATCGTAGACCTACCAAATTTTGAACGGAAATTCTCCATGACAGGTCCCGACACACCTCGAAGCGTTCGGGACCTGCCATGGAGAAAATAGTTCGGTTTTTTCAAAATTCGAACTATTTTAGGAACTATCGATAAAAACGTATCGCAAAAGGCTAATTTTTGCTTTCCGCCATTTCGTAATTGTAACCCCACAGTGCATTAAGCGACAATTAAGCTTATCTAGGTTGCCACATTCGGCAGTTCATTAAATGATTCAGACTATTGAAGTAAAAATAAAAGAATAACGATTTTTTTTTATTTTGACTAGGTTATTTGTAAGGTTGTTTTTAAATTAAAATGTCGTGTGCATGTGAAATCAGAGCGGGAATGAAATGATTTATACTCAAAAGAAAAATAGAATTTGGAAATTTTCCGAAAATAAATGTGCAACTTTTTAATTGGGCGAAAAATAAAAGGGGTTGATGTGCGATTTTGAGGAGGATTCTAACGCTTGGCGCTATTTATCCTAATTTAATAGTCTGCTATTTGGGTTATGAATACACCTGCGTATAAGTTTTTAAAATTTTCATTCAGTTGGAATTGTGCATTTTTCTGAGCAGCTTTTCTGCATCTATTTCTAATATATTACATCCAGAAAAAAGTATGTTAGAAATATCAATTTTAATTTTGTTTAATCACACTCATGAATAATGATACACTTTCCAACTTAATAAAAGAAGGAACGAAAATAGGGAAGACCCATGGATTATAACTCTTTTTATATATAGCACTTTAGTGCGTATTTAAAATCTGAAAGTGTGTCAGATTTTCTATGATTCTAGCGCTTGGCGCAATTTAATGAGAGGGTATTTTTAAAAACAAGCGTAGGTTATCTTATAAATAAAAATGAAATTCTGTTTGTCAATTTGTTGATTTGGGTAATATACAATTCCACAAAAATGGGCCTGTTAGCCTGAAATTTTGCACAGATATATGTAAAATAATATAGAATAAATGATAGTCCACTTTAAAACTTTGAAAGTCCACCCGTTCCCGGAATTTAAGAGATTTTTTATGTTCTCCACGCAGAAAGCTTTATGTAATTGTAACCCCTGTAGTGAAAAAAGTCTGTGAAATAAGCATCTTGGTTGCCATGTGTGGCGATTTTGCCGAATAAAATGTTTTAAATTCTTAAAGTGAAAATAAAAAAATAATAATGATTTTTTTTAGTTTATATTTGTAAGGTTATTTTTTTAATTATAATATCGTGTGCGCATAAGAAATGAGAGCAGGAATGAAATGTTTTATTCGCAAAACAATGAGGATCGAAGATTTCCGAGACTAATATGTAAATCTTTTTAGTTTGGCGAAAAATAAAATGGCTGATAGGCCGATTTTTAGAAAGTGAGTTCTAGCGATTTGCACAGTTTTAGGCTTTTTCGCGCAATTTACTGAGAGCTTAAGAGAATAGCATTTTTGAAAACAAGTGTATAGGTTTTCTTAGAATACAGCATTAAATTTTAACTATCCGTGCAGAAATAATGTAGTTATTAGGGCATTTCAAGCACTGGCGTAGCCAGGGAGGGGCCCGTGCCCCCCCGAAATTTTTTGAGTTGTTATATATATATATATTGCAATTTGTAAAAATGGGTAGTCTCAGAATCCTTGTTGTGTGATATTTGTCTAATCTTTCTGATAAACGTTTTCTAGTACTAATATAAAAATAAAGCATCGAAATGTGTTATCATGATTAAAATGCTATGCAGCTTCAACATGCTTTGATTGTTAAAACTAAAATAGAAATCTGCAAATAGCACGTGTACATATACATGCATATGTATGTGTGACTCAGGGTGTTCCAAAAATACGGAATTATAATTTTATTTCTTAAATATTGATCATAGACGTATACATAAAGTTACAAAGTTACGTAAAAAGACTTCACAGGATTTTGTGATATTGATTAAAATTTTCCAAAAATTAAATCCGAGTAATCACAAATTCAAATTTTTCTACGACCCCCATTCAAAAACATTCCTACCATATAATTAGATGGCGTACAAAATTTCAGGCTTTCATCACAAAAAGGCTCAAAGATATGAAAATAAATCTATGTTGACGTAAACCACTTCTCAATACCTTTCGAAGAAAAAAATTCACAGAGATCGTGTTTCAGGAGTTGTGCACACATTACGAATGCACCAATTATTGCATAAATACATAATTCTTTTGCTGTTATTGCTATTGTACAGGGTGTCCCAAACCATCATGCAATTATTGTAAATTTAATTGTATTTTCAAAAAGCTCTTATTCAATCATTCAACCAGAACTGAGGAAATTTAATCGATTGTATTACATTTAGATGGTTTTTATTTTTTTTTATCTAATATGTTCATTATTGTTTGGGAATTTTTAAAAACTATACGTAAAGAAAAACTAAAATATTAGAACTGATTCATATTATAAAAATATACTTTCAATTTCAAAGTAATTTAATCAATTTTACTACATTTTTAGCAAAAATATATATGAATTTCTAAAATATCTTATTGCCACCGACTCATTCACAAATTAAACATGCTTTGAAAATGTTCCACTTGAAAAAATACGTATAAAGTACTTAAACGAAAATTTGTGTTCGCTTATTCTGAAATATTCTTCTATTTATGACAAGAAAAAGAAACAATATTCTTTCGAAAGTGCGCTTTGCTATATCATATGCTCCGATCTCTACTAAAATTCTGTCGCCTTATTTGAAGATAAAAAATAAAATGAATTAATCAGCTAAATGAACATTTCGTAAAACCAAGCCGTCCGCCCAAATCAGAGAAGACACCTTTTATATTCTCTTCCTTGCTCCTTCACCACGTTTCTTCTATTCCAAAAAGACTTACTTCGTGAAGAAAATGTTTTCCTGTAAAAGTTTCGATCCCATCCTCCGTTGCCTAGGCGACCGGAACCAATCTGTCCCCGTCCTCTCAGGAGGAAGCGAAAGAGATTGAGATAAATGCGGAAGTTTATGGGGGTGGGGGTGGGGGGCTAAGTGAAATTGTGATAGAATTCTCTGGGAGTCGTTTGCTTTGTCGTCTAATAAATGATTCAAGACAATGTGAATAATTATGAGTGGAAGGCGCTTTTTGAATAGAACTTACAGACACCTTTGATTAAATCGTGGAACAGGTGCCCTGCCTCTTATATGAGACGGAGATTCATGAATAAATCGCATTTTTTATGCATACGTTGTCAGGCCAGTGGCAGCTCCTCTATTTGAGCACGTGAACCCCCTAAAGGAAAAAATATAAAATAAACACTTTAACCCTTTAACGCGCAGTGTTCCCACGCTCTGGGAACACAAAACTCTGACGTTTTGACTGTTGCCAGTCACGAAGAATAGATTTGATTTCTATGAAAATAGTTGCGGGTGACATAGCTCCACGAGAATCCTTTACTTTTTAGCACGTCATTTCCCGTAAAAAAATTGTCACGATCAGTTTTAACAGCACTGACATCTGCTGAAAAATGGAAGACTGCGAGAACAGCTGGATAGATTGCCCAATGCTGAAAAAAGGGCATCCGTTGCCATCGCTCGACTTAACTACCAGCAAGATGGCGGACGATCGAAACGTTCACCGCGTGCCACAGATCTAGAGACCCTTGTTTGACGGCAGCTGGCTGTGCCGGCACAGCCAGCTGTCGTCAAAAAAAGGGTCTCTAGATCTGTGGCACGCGATGAACGTTTCGATCGTCCGCCATCTTGCTGGTATTTAAGTCGAGCGATGGCAAAGGCTTCCCTTTTTTCAGCATTGGGAAAGGGTTGAGCCTCAAAGGGTTAACAAATTAAATTTTTAAAATATGTATTTATTGCACTTCTAAATTTTTGCGAATTTAAAATGTGATTTCTTCATGAATATGATGATAAAATGACATATATTTCTACGTGTACGTTGCGTCGTGCATGCTTAATTTTCGAAATTTGTTTTGTGAACCTCCATTTAAATAATCCACTGTGCTAGGCATCTGTGACTCTGGGTTTGTGAAAATAGAATTGAATACAGCTTTGTGAGAAACTTCTACTCTTCTTTGATTACATCATAAACAATTGCATTAAATCATCAAGAAATACTTTTTTATTGAAAGCACATAAATAAAAAAAACTGGTCTATAGAGGGAAAAAAATGTAAATTACTCCGTTAAAAACATGCATATACAAAAAAAGCATTTTGAGAACTAAGTTCTCGGCTTCCTCTATGTGTGTATATTGGCACGGTGTTTTTTTACGTACGTACTGTATTATTCTTGCGTGTGTGTGCTTGCTTTCGTTTCTAACAAGCTGTTTTATTTGTGTCTTAAATGTAAATTTAGCTACACAATGCAATCGGTTATGTTGTGGCTTCTAGTTTAGTTCGGAGTCAGGTTAAATCAAGTCAGATGTATAATACTATTTGGAGTTTTACCCTTTCGCATTTTTAAAGGGTGCCATCCTGTCCGCCCTTTTATAGGGCCAACCCGCTCTTCCCTTCTTTCTTTACTAATGCAGCCTGCGTTTTATACCGTACTACACATGCGCCCTGATGGTTTTGCTTTAGTGTCGTGGTGCCCTGCTATTTGTTTAGTACTGATCCGCCCTGCCTTTTTGCTTTAGTATGGATGCATCTTGCACTTCATAGAAAGAAAAAATAACTTGCATTCTTTCCAGTGAAACGTCCAGTGCCTTTTTCCGCTACAGAAAGTGCCCTTTTCCTCTATAGAAAGCGGCGTTTTAATGAATCCGCCCGGCTCTCTTTGAAAAGAAGTGCTCACTGCTAAGCGCATCGATTTTAGAATATTTTGACTGCATTATAAACTATTAAAGGAAATAAAATCATGACACTGAACTACTTTTTTTTTTCAATTTTCAACCTTAATCTATAAATAGTATTTGTGAATTTAATATTTCGCACACACCCCTTTTCTTTTTCTTTTTTTTTACCCACAAAAAGGTTAATTATTGAGACTAATTTTGTTATTTTTCTTTCCTCTCATTGTTTTTATTCAGCTCTTTCATTTTATTCGCTTCAAAATCACCTGCTTCTTCTTTTCGTACTTTTCATTTTAAAATACTTCATTGGAAACTTTTGTGGAACTCTTGTTTTAAGAATCGAAACAGCACTCGAATTATCTTTTACGGTACTGAAGATAAAAATAATTAAGAATCATGATAAAACTGATTACTGTAGCATTTTAAATTCATACTTTAAGGGAAAAAAACACTTTAAGAAATTCTATAAAATTAAATTTTTTATAAGGTAAATCAATGTATTTTAATCCTAATACTGCTTAATTTTTTACTGCCATATTTATACGTAATTCTTTTTAATTTTGGTACGACGTACCTTTATAAATATAAGTTCACAGTTGCAATTAGAAATATAATCACGCCGTGCGCTTGGTCATGGTTGTTATCAGACAGAATATTTTTTACGGCAAAACCTCGCGCAAGGAATGTGCCCGCCTCGGACATAATTCTGATTAATTTAAGAGCATAGGCAACGACGTATTCACTACGCCAACGCATTTTGAATAAAACAAGAGTGCGGAGCATTTGTTTGAAGTCCAATCAAATGAAGACAAAAAAGATCTTAAAGTACTGCCAATTATTTCCTTAAAGAATAAGAGAGAAAATGGAAAGTAGTAGCTTGAACAAAGGAATAAAATCATGTTGAAATCTAAAATAGATAAAAAAATTTAAAAAAATGAATTTGTAAAAAGCAATAATAAAAACAATGAAAGTTGCTTTTTTGTTCCGGTTTTGCAATTTCTCTTTTTATTATTACTCTTTTATTTGAATGTGGAAAATGTTCATTATTTGTGAGAGCATTTGGTACACATAAAAAAATATAGTATTAATTAAGTAACATAAAAGGGTAAGTGATGATTTTTCGTCGAAATTTTTTAAATCATTATGGAAAATATGTTTGTGCAAGGAAAATCAGGAGTTCAATTGCTATATGAGTAATATAGCAGCAGCAAGTAGAAAAAGAATCAAGTTTTATGAATCCAGCTATAAAAATTCAAGTAACAAATTATCTGATTTTTGTCTGTGGACGGACATAAAACTATAGATTCAGGTAGGGAGAATGCAATTATATTTTCTATGTTATTGCATAATGCATATTTTTGCCCTAAAGAGTCCGTCGGCATATTTAAACGGAATCAAGTTGCAATATTAAATATGGAAACCCTAAATATTCACTTCATATTTAAATTAACCTGTTAAAATATAACCATTTTCGTTATTTTTCAAATAAAAATCTGTCAGTTTCAGAAAATTGAAAAAATGTATATGATTTTAAAAGAAATTTCTAACTGCAAGCTATAGTTTTGGAATAACGGAGATAATTGACTTGTTTCTTTTCTGAATATTCTATCGTTACAGCCGATGCAAATGTAATGTTAATGATTCTTTGTCGTTTTCAAAGTCCTCGCGTATTCATTATTAAATACTAAATCATACTTAAAAAATTCATGCCATATATAAATTATGTTTTTACTTGAGCCTGTGCTGTTTAAAAAACTTCTTCTAGCTCCCCCTCCAGGAAAAGGAGGGGAGGGGCATTGCATTACGATTATTCATTTTGAAAATGCTTCAGATAAAATCTCTTAAAAAACAGTTTTCCAACATCCTTGTTGTCACATGCAGCTTTTGAAGTTTTAATCAAGCTTAGGTAAATTAATGAAATTTCATATTTGTATAAACGTGATGACAATTTATTAAATAAAAATGTATAGTGTTCGTTGGCTCTCCAAAATATGATATTTACATGAAAAAATGCAAAACACTGACTCATAGCCGTCATATAAATACGTAGCTTTTTTTTTCTGTGATTATCAAAACTTTGCTCTAGTTCAAATTATTTTTGCGTATTACGTATGTATATTTTTTAAATACAAAGTGAAATCTTTAGCACTGTTCCTCATCACAAGTATATTTCTTATCAAGCTTAAAAAGCGTACAATGTAACTGTTAAAAACTAATTAGCACAATGAAACCTTATCTAACCCCCTCTAAACGCCCCCGAAATAAATTCAAGCAAAAAATATTTTAATTGTTGGCATAATTGATAGTTTTCCGTTAAAACAAGTGTATTAAAAGTGAAAATTTGACATAATGTCGTCATCTAGAACATGAGTTTTAAGAAATAACAGAAAATGTTTTAAATTAGACAGAAAAATTCAATGAAATTCTGCGACCGGCTGCGCAACTGTTGAAATTTCGATATCCTACATACAATGCGCACGATTTTCTTCACGGTGGAATAAAAGCTTTAGTTAGCATTTTGGACATAAGAAAAAATAAGATAATTGTGATTAAAGTATTTAAGCATTTTTCATCATGTTCATTATTTATAGCTTTTAACACAAAAACAAGTAATACATGATTAAAAAAAAAGATTTCTTACCATGGCTTAGTATATAAGACACTGAACATGGTAGGGGGCTGAAATGTGAAGGTCCAGGGTTCTGGCCTACTACGCAACTGTCTATCTAACGGTCTAGGGTTATGGGTGGTTTTCTCCAAATGTAACGTGAATACGCGTTAGAATCCCTTAAAAAGTGCTCCACACAAGTCATCTTCCCTAAGCAGATACCCCTCGTACAGGTTTGTTTAAAAAAAATTATATCTAATGCTCTAACTGAGATAATTCGAATATGATAGGTAATATAAGATAAAAATAATGCTTAATATTTCCGTCAAATTTTAATAGGAATTCAATTTTGCATCACCTTAGAAACAATAAGAAACGAAGAAATAAATAAAAGTGATTTAAAAAAAAATGATAAAAATACATGCTAAAGCTTTAACGTTTTTGTACAAATTTATACATAGTTATCTTTTGACTATTATTAACACCATTGATCACAAGTATTTAAATAAAATTGCAAAATGCTGTCACTTCCTATGCATTTTATGAAATCCCTCATTTCCAAAACAAGATAAACATTCTCATTAAATAGAGCGCTTCCCTCCCTTTCCCAAGAAAGAAGGGGATGAAAATTTGAATTGCAGTCGTTGATATCGAAATATTTCAAGTGAAAATTGTGGCTCCGTTCAAAAGATGAAACTCTTTTGACAAAATAATTGATGATTCCAGAAAATTATTAGAGAACGTAAAAATGGGAGGCTGTAATTCTTGCTTGAAAATTAAATTAAAATCGGGGGTAAAAGAAGTGTTTTAGTCTGTCTTATTTTTAAGATAAAAAAGATAGAGTACAGATTTTTAAATGGAATAAATATCCAGAGAATGATTGAGAGTCGTCAGAATACATCACTGGATTTTTTTTTTTCTTGGAGCCGTTAACGAATGACATGAAAGTAATGTTTAAATGTTCTCATGCTGAAAAGTAAAGAAATATTTTCCGAGTCGGTTTCCACTATCGTTTAGAAAGGAGAACGAAGGGTATGGTGATTCTGCTTTCATATTCCATATTGTAAATTAGCAGATTTTAAGGCGAACAGTGCGCTTGGTATGTTTAATTTTTACTTCCCGAACATGTGTACCATGTAAGGAAAGTATTGTAATCATGAAAAATTTTGACATTGAGATTTTGGTGTATTTACACGTTTTGAGGTCTTCTGAATTCATTTATGCTATTTTTATGAGATGGATCTATGTATGTGTGCGTGGGTGTGCGGACGTGTGCCTGTGTGTGTGAGCGAACATGATAGCTCCTAAACAGTGCATTCGATTGAGCTCAAATTTGGTATATATGGTATAAACCACTGTCGCAAGACCGGTATTCATTTTGGTGTGTATAGGACTTATAGTTTTTTTTACAGAGCTACGAAAAAGATTTTTTTTACATTATGGTCTATGGATAGAAATACTTGAAAGTGCGCTTGCGTTTAAACGGTGTATTCGATTGAGCAGAAATTGGGCATGCATATAAAAGGTCACGGTCATATGATCTGCATAGATTTCGGTGTGTGTAAAGTTGATTGTTTGTTCACGGGATTGCAAAAAATAATTCTTATACATTTACGGTCTATGAACGCAAATCATTTAAAATGAGCTAGTGTCTAAATGGTGCTTTCAAAGTAGTTCAAATTGGATATGTATATTATAGGTCACCGTCACACAACATGTATAAATTTTGTTGTGTATAGAACTTATAGTTTTTTCACAGGGCAACAAATGAGTGTTCTTTTACTTTATAACCTATGGAAGGAAATTCTTCAAAGTGCGCTAGTGTCTATAGGGTGCTTTCGGTTGAGCTCAAATTGGATATGTATATTATAGGTCACGATCTAGTGACTTGCATAGATTTTGGTGTGTGTAGAGCTGATAGTTTGTTCACAGGCTTTCAAAAAGCAATTCTAATATATTACAGCCTAAGGACGGAAATCATTTAAAGTGAGCCAGTGTCTATATAGCGCATTCGATTGACATTAAATTAAGTACGTATATTGTAGGTCACTGTCTTACATACTGCATAAATTTTAGCGAGTGTACGCCCTAAAGTTTTTACAGGTATACCAAAAAGTATTCTTATACATTGCGGCCTACACACTCAAATCATTTTAAGTGCACTAATGCCTGAACAGTAGATCCGATTGAGTTGAATGAAATGTATTTAAACGCTTGGTAAATATCAAGTCGAGTGGAGTCACTCCAGATTTTTTTCTTAATAATTGAAGCATTATCTATTTATGTGCATAATATTATAGAATATACTACTTAAAAACTGTTTATTTTGTAGTATTACTGTGTGGTATTTTTATTTTTTAAAACACATGTGAAATGAAAGTGGATACGTTTGCACTTCAATCAGAGAAACAAGATGGTGTGAGTATGAAGAGGGAAGGGTGTTTGGAACCCATTTGAATTTTTGTTGACGAGGTAGTAAAAAAGTATTGATAACGCACAAAAATTCCATTCTAGTAAATCACTGTGGCAAGCTAAAGCTCCGCTCCTTTTGAAGGCCTTTTTTATGCTGGAAGCATTTCTCAATAGTACCCCTTATTTGCTCCACAGACCTACCTATAGGTGTGGAGTTTGCTCTATGTTCGACAAAATGAATAGGTGTTCACGCTATCTTTCCGACATGTTATTGTCGACTAAAAGTGCACTACGCGTCATCGCGATAATGACCGTTAATTAGACTACCGACTACGTAAATTGGCAATAATGGTAGCAAGGGTTCAAGAAATATATTCAAGGGTAACATTTTAAGTCCTCGATTCCTTTTTATAATGCAGAGTTTTTAAGAACCTTGTATGTATGTGTGTGCGTGTGTATTTATGTATATGCATATATGTTTGTATGTATGCGTTTCACTATATTATATTATATTTGTGCCCCCTCGTTGGGGAATGGTGAACCTCTGATGGGGAAAGTTTAGCTCCACCACTGAAGAACTGGTTTCTTGCTTTTACTTAAAAATTTAATTGTAATAAAAAAATTAATCTTTAAAAATTACTTTTTTCTCTAAATATTTTTGCCTGAAAAATTGCTGAATCTTTATATTTTCGCCGAACTTTCCACATGGTTAACCTCTGAACATTATGTTAATAGAAATTGCACCGTATAAGGGGAAAAAATGTGTATATATATTGCTTCGTCTTAAAATACCATGTCACGTTGGGACACGCAATTATATACATTTTAAGAAATCTTTCATTTTCAAGGGGGGAAAAAACTTTTATCATTAAATAGAATATTTCTCCCTCATTCCTGTAAGTTAGGAAAAAAAATAATAAATTGCAATCATTGATGCTGAAATACTTCGAGCAAAAATTGCGGTTCTGTTCAAGCGGTGAAATCATTTGGCAAAGTAATTGACGATTCCAGAAATTCGTTAGTGGATGTAAAATGCCAAATGGAAGTACTCGCTTGAAATTAAATTAAAATCGAAGAAAAAAGAAACTTTATAATTCCGTCTAGAGTGCATCCAATTATTTTTAAGTAAAAATCTCCAATGTGGTTTGAGGAATTTCTAAAATAATAAAGATAATCGAGATTTGACAGAAGTCTGGAAATGTTTCTCGTTAATGGAAGTCATGGAAGAAATTTTTGTTGATGTAATGTTGGAAGTCGGGAGACCTTTTCTTCATTAATTTCGAACATAATTTAGGTATGCAAATGAAAGGCAGTGATTTGTTCTTCCAATTAAAAATTTGAATTTAATCTTACTTTAAGATCTTTGTCGGAGATCAACAAGCGATACGTTTGATCAAGTTCTTCAAAAGTGGAGTAATTGGGACTTTAATTATTTCTATTGGATTTCAAAATTTGTTGTCTAAGGAAACTGTAAACTATACTATATATATTTTTTCGCTCATAAAAGTTACCCTTAAGTAAACTTATTGATATATAATTATTAGTATGATTATGATTAATGAGTTTTTCTGATGGTTTGTCTATTTCGCTCATATGTTTCTATATTTTGTAACAAATTGCTTTTCTAAAAGTTTCTCCCATTTCTTTAATGTGCTTTCATACTTTGCATGTCAGCTTGAAAATATCTTCTAATACTTTTTTCTTAGCCGTGGTAGAGTGTTTTTTATAATAAAATGCAAATGACAGAGCAGCAGCAAATACTGGACTGAGAATTGGATGCTCTTGTGATTGAGGACGATTTGATTCCTAGCTTGGTTCATGTTTCAGTAAAAGAAACTGAATCCAAATTCAAGCAATTTTCAGTCGGTTAAGACAGTTTGATTTGGAATGTAAGTCCGGCATACAAGTCTACTTTTACGCTACAAGAATACGGCTTCAAGAATACGCTACAAGTAACCCCCCCATACGTCATGTCGGCTCCTTCCGGTCAGATTCACTCTGACGTCACTGGGGCAGGTGCCTTTCCCACTCCTTGTCGGTACATTGAAAGAGAAGCTTAAAATTGCTCTTTTCAGCTAAGAACCCGGAGCCTAGCGCTGCCATTGTCCTTCTAGACATTCCGTCGCCGTTTGCACATTCCATCCTGCAGGTGCACTAAGGGGGCGATAGTACAGAATGACCGTGTGCTGTATTTTGCAATTGAAGTACAGAAGATATGAAGATACCAGCACCAAAAGCAGAATTTTGTTAATATTTCATTACGTAGCTTCTTTATTTAGTTCCTTTAAGCACTTTTCTGTAATGTATATTTTATTGTTCTGATGTCTGTTAACTTCGGCTAACCCAAAGTTACAACAATCCAATTAATACTGCACTCGTTAATACTGAAAAGATTCAAATGGCAAAATCCTTAATCTGAGTTTTGCAGACTATTGAAAGAACTTAATAACATTGAAAAATTGAAAACCTGATTGCGCGACTGTTTGAAAGGGGCTTTAATTTCCTGTCTAATTTATTGCGTACCAGTTATTTAATTTCACTGAGATTTTCATTGGATAGTATGATGATGTTTGCTGTGGCAAAAGTGAAAGATAGAAATGGAGTTTTGATTCGACAATATCAAACGGTAATATATATTAAGGCAGTGGCGTAGCCAAGGTGGGGGGGGTCATAACTCCCCCCCCTCCCCATCAAGAATTTTTTGCCATACAAAATGTATATTTTTCACTCCCTTATCCCACACATGTATACATATATATGAGTTGCAGTAGTCGTAACCCCCCCATGAAAAATTTCTGGCTACGCCACTGTATTAAGGTATGATATTTTGACACTGAATAAAACAAGACTAAGTGCTGTAACTTCCCCAATAGGACTTAGAATATTTCTCAGATTGCTCCATCGTTTGTCGATTTTTCTTGTGTGTATCTAACATTACAACTAGAAAACAAAATACAAAAATATTGTTATACTTTTCCTGCCACTTTCTGAAAACGCAATACTTTTAAAAATTCTGAAAAAATTGTTTAGCTGATACTGAAATTTTCAATGCCATTCACGTATCTCTTTTGTGTGCTCTACTTCATCGTATTACTTTACCTTTTTCTCTTTTCTCCCTTCGCTTTAAATAAATTATTTGCTTGCTCTGTAATAGATAAAACTCTTTATTCTGTTTCCCTTTATGTTTCAGGTTGCATTTCCTCAGACCATTGATCACCGATATGACACTTCATAGATAGCAATGTCATGTAAAAGGCTTTGTCATTGGCTGCTTCTGTTCACAACTGTGTTCGTTCCCGTGACGTCATGAAGAACTCCACTAATCATAGCAGCGGAAAAGATATGAAGTCTAACCTGAACGAAGACGAGCTGGATATGAAGGTGAAGCTCGGTGTGGATACTCCTTTTTTCTTCTTCTTCTTCTTTTACGGATCTTTTGTTCGAAGTTCCAATCGATCCGATGAGTTTTTGTTGACGTGGCAGTGAAATATTTTAGGCACGTGCGATAGCTCCAAGTTACGTGCTGGAGAAAAGTATCAGATAATGTGTTTTTTATTGTTAAAAAATCGTGTGATTCTTCAAGGGTGGTGATAATGCTTTGAAAAACTGTCAAAATGATTCTACCTTCGAATTCGTATGTGTGAATATAGTAATGCCCGATAAAAGGTATTACAGTAGAATCTCAATGCAACGACGGGGGGGGGAGGGGGGGGAGAACGCTTCCTCCCCCCGATACAAAAGAAATTAATGTAAAATATCCTATTTTACTTTCATAAAATGGATCTATATGTCAATCTTTTAACTAACCGCTCCCCCCGACAAACTTGCATTAATCCGCCACTGAATTTCCTTTAATGTAAATCAGTTCTCTGTGTAACGATATTCTTTACAACAATAATTCTTTCTACAGCGATGGTAATAATATCCCTCTCATCGCGATAATTCTCTCTATTACGATATTTTTTATAAGTTCAACTGATGTAAAATAAATTAGATGCTTCACAAAGAAAGTCCAGATAAAATGTGTTTGGATTCTTGAATGGTGTCCTCAAGTTACACCCTCTGTCGAAAAACTTCATCAAATTTTTGGTTTCGTATTGCTGGTGTGCCTGTGATAACCAGTAAATCTATTACCAGAAAGTGCATTTCTCGTTAATACATTTTATAGAAAACTTTTGGTAGTTTTATCTGTTTAGACATTACAAGTAAAATATTTAAATATGCGATGAACATTAATAGGCTACGACGTTTCTAGAATCCTGACAAAAGGTATTTGGCTGAAACTTGGAGGGTGTAGTAAAAATTACTCAAGCTCTATAAACATGTTCTTCCATTTGAGTGCGAGAGGGGTACTGAATGAAAGCAGAGCACACCATGGTGACGCCACAGACTAGGATTTTCGTTCTAATACTGATTCCCTTTATAACAATAATTCTCTTCTTAATATATTATTTTGACCCCGGAAATATCGTTATAGAGTGATTTCACTGTATATCTAGAGTACATAATCATTCAGTTATATTTGGGATTTTTGTCTGTTGGAAGTTTTATCCCAACAGATTTTTGTTATTTCGCTGATAAAGACATTAATTGAAATAGATATGCTGCCATCCGGAATTTATTTCTTAGCAAAAGATATATTTTCATTCCTATTTATTTACATAGAAAGAGCGGCATTCCCACTTAAGACCATCAGAAAAGGTTCGTCTTCCTCTCTAAAAACTCAATTTTTGCGTTACGGATTAAAGATGGTTGAGATGATGGTAGCATCCCTACATATTTAAAACGACCTACAGCTTTTTCCCCGAAATGTTGTTACCCCTCTTGAGTTACATTATCCCAGAATGCAGTACATAATGCATTCTCTAACACATTTCTAGTTTTCTAAAAGAAAGTATTAGCATGTAAAGTCAAAGTTGTTTTTCTGTTTGGAAAAAGCACTACTTAAATAAATCAGTATTATCGAATTTCTTCTTGGGTTGTAAATCTTTAAAAGGCAATTTGTAGTTAAAGTATATATGTATATATTCTGAGGATGAAAATGGGAAAAATTCTATTTAAATGCTTATATGGTATGACTGTACTAATGATATAAAATTTTTTGTACAACACAAGCTACTTTTCAAAGAAGATTAGAAACTTTGAATTTTGTTGGTATGCGTACTTACTATTTGTTTTGTATAAAATAATCATAGCAGAAGCTTAAATACATTTTGTCTATTAATCATTGATAAGGTTTGATAGTAGCTTTTTTTAAGAATTTGGACTTATAGGATTAATATATCACAGTAATTGTATAGATACTGCGCATACTACATGAAATATTATCGCATCTGGAAATTAAAGCCTTTCTTTCGTTTTGAGTATCTTTTAAACCTGCCAGAATTTAAGGCGTACTATTACACCAGATAGCATTCATAATTTTCGAAAATAAACAGCCATTAATTTAAACAGTCAACTTATAAAAAGCGACTTCCGATGAGAGTAATCTCAATTTTGTAAGCAACTTTGATATATATCTGATGAGTGTCCCATTCTACATGTAATTACAAAGATATCTGGTATTTCACTAATAGCGGAATATGTTATTAAATTAAGCAAAATGTACCCAAATTTTTCAAATATGAAATGCACATATAACACGAAAAATGCAAATACGGACGTTAAAAAAAAAAGATTCATATAAAAGCTATACATAAAGCAGAATTTTCGCCTGCTAGTGGGGCATTAAGAACTTAATGGCATAGTTTGGGAAACGCTGAACTTGACTGAAGACGTACTCAGCAGTATCAATTTTCTCAGTTTCTACTTCCGAGATGAGCTATATATGAAACAGCCATCTAAAATTACGTAATCCGAAAATAACATTTTACTAATGTATTGTTCTCGTAGCAGTTTGTACATCATTTGAATAGTAATCATACTTCAGTAACAGCGAATCAAACGTAAGACATCGTGCTAAGGTATTTTGTTTCTTTTCATTGAATCAGTGAAATAAACAACGAAAAATGAATGACAACTTACAGATAAGGTAGAGCGCAAATATACATTTTTTTCTGACAAGTGTTCCACTATTATTATTGACATTATTAGCACTAGAGTTCTATTAATTTCAACCCTCAGAGATTTATCATGACCATGTTTTAATCACCTATTCTTTTTCAAAAGACTTTTGTAGTACAGTATGAACTGGTTGTGTCATGCAGATTCTCACTTTCACACATTGTTTTCGCTCCACCTTCAAAACACTCTAAAAGCACCTGCTTATTAAAAACATGAATTGAGTTTGTAAATTGTAACTAAGGCTTTTCATTACTTTATTAATCAGAACACACTTGAAATTTTCTAAAAATAGGCCTGCTTCTGTATAGAAATAAACGATATAATTTGTGCTTGTAAATTTGCCCTCGTATTGGCAATATTTCTAAATCTTTTTAAAGGTAGCAGTCGAATGAAAACGTGACTGACTATATAACCAGCATGAAGCGTAAGTTGGTAAAGCAGTTAGGTGTTTGCACGGAAGAGCTTCCTATTGGGAATCAGGAATCAATAGCGCCAAAGTTCACCACTGTGCCATTTGTCTAGTTAGATGTACTGTGCCATTTGTCTACTCGACGTACTGAAGTGAGGTCAGCGATTCGTGTTTGTGTCCGACATGGAGGCAGGAAGGACGAACAACAGAGTGTAGTACATTTTTTGACTGCAGAATACGTGTTAGAAAGTGAATTTCGAACCTAAATTTTTGATATGTGTGATGAATTGATCATATTACGTCACGTGAGATGTATTTCAGTGAACGACATTCTGTTCGTTCACGAAAATTTTCCATCCTACGCTGCATAAATTTTGCTGGTAAAGCTTTACATATCCTCCATGCAGTCCACAACTCTCCCCATACGACTTTCGGAGATGTTTTCGGAGCCCTGATGATCGTGGCCGTCAATTTTCTTCGGACGTAGACGTGCTTGCTCGCCTGGGTACAATCATAATTCCGTAGGCAACCCCAAACATTTTTCATTGAAGGCATTGACCGTTTTGTTTCGTAGTTAGGTGAATGTATTAACAATATCACAGCTATTACTTTTGAAATAACTAATAATTTATTTACTTTTTTTCATCAGTCTCATTTTCATTTGACTGCTCCTTATATTTGGTGGGTGAATAAAAACGTAAAATGAAAGAATTAATAACTATTTTCTAGTGTGCATATCATTCTGCATCTCAAAAAAAGAAAGAAAGAAAACTAAGGACTATAACATGGAGAATAAAATAATGGAAATATTTGCCATTAATTCTTAGTTTTTGATACCATACTGAAGATATCCCAGCCGTGAATTTCGAAATGAGACCATGATGGTTTTCTCGATATCAGCAATGGGCACTTACAAGTGTATGAATTAACTGAGAAAAAGTGCTGTTGAAAAATTCCACTTCAGCGCACGAGCACAATTTTGGTTACAATGAACTTCACTTTTGCGAGTATTTCAGATTAACGAATAGAATATTTCTATTAAAAGAAAGGCATACTAATACAAATCCAATTACAATGAGATTTTACCTTAACCAACTTTTCAGAATTATGAATTGAATCATCTATTTTATCATCATTTTACCAAGATTTTATTGCAGTTTCTTTTTCAAGATTTTACAGGGGACAAAACATGGGTAATTGAGTTTTGCTTTATGTAACACTAGCTGCGTGCCCGTTCTTCGTACGGTAGGAAACGAAAATTTTCCTTATATGTGTAATTCCAATTAATTCCAGTGATGTGTAATCTAAAAAAGCAGCAAAATTATTTGACATTTTGATGTAAAGTTTGCGTCATGAGTACTAACCTCGCATCATTGCAATATAATGACTCAAAAAACTACGGTCATTCGCGATCAGAAAAGCTATAATTGTGTCAGGACGTTAGAGTTACAGAGTTTACAAATTTCACGCATTTTTTAAAATTTATGACGTCACTGTAACTGCCGTAAAAGGTACCCGGTTGGTTGAGGGAATTAATTTGGATATTTTGCTCAATAACTTTCAAACGGTATCATATTAAAATTTACAACGAAAATTAAAATTTACAACGTTAAATAAGCAACGGATTAAAATACCACTTATAATAATAACAATCATGAATTTCTCAGTTTATTTCTAAAGTAAGTTTTAATCAAAATATCGCCTGCTTGTGTTAAAAAAAGAGCAGGAATAAATGCGTTAAAATTGTGGCGTAATTTTTAAGTATTTTAAGGCATTTGACGTCATAGATCCTCACTTGCGAATTGAAATTCCGATATCCCATTTAAAAACTCGATTGGTTGAAAAAAACCTTTTTTCTAATCCTTTTTCTGGCAACGCAACAAAATTATCACGTTCCATGATCAATTAATGTAATCCCCTAAGCTCTCCACGTTGATGCTATTAAATTCGAAGCATTAGGTTACATTAAAATTCGTAAAAAATCACCCAATTTACATAATGTTTCCGTTTTTATTTTAAAAGAGGGAGAAAGGAATGTTCCACGATCTGTCAAAATATCAAAAAGTTATGACGAATAGAATTCAAGATGCGACAGTTTTAAAATTATTTTACGAAAAAATCTGCCTTAACAGATGCTTTGTAAAAAAATTACTAAAAATCGGTAAATCATGTTACGTATTCAGAACAAACTGTTTTTAAAAGAAAATTTTCTCCTCTCTCCGATGATACAAATGCCGTTTTGCTGCGAGCGTAATTTCCGCCGTTATTATGAATTAAGTGAGAAAAAAAGCCAAAAATCGCATAAAACATAAAATTAAAAAAAAATCTAGGTCAAATTTTGAAAAAAATCGCTTCGAGGTGCACACCTTCATGTTTAGATCTTCCCGAGTACCAAATTTGGTGTTTCTAGGTGTAGCCGTTGTCCGTAACGCCGCCGACACACAGACCCACAGACATCTTCTTTTATAATAAGTAGAGATTGTAGACCTATTTCCATTGATTAAAATTCCTCATTTTTGCATTGCAGGAGCCTAGGAAGCATCAGGGAGATGCGGAGGCAGAGATCGGATTCCTGAGTCGCGGAGAGACCGAGCTGAAGATAGACAGGTCCGGTCTCCAGCGTTACCTTCCCCAATGTCTCCAGTTCGCCTTCGCCGAGAAGAACGCGGAGAGCCTCTACCGCGAATACTACAGGATAGAGAAGAGGCGAAACACCAAAACATTGCTCATGGTCATATGCATAGTGGACATCGTCCTTCTGGCCACTTACGCTGGAGCCTTTAGGGTGAGGGAAGCCGGTCATCTAGCCGGACAGGTCATATTCCTCGGAGGATCGTTGGTGATTCTCTTGTTGCTGTTTATAATTGTTAGATGTTTCTCTGCTAAATTGCCATCCCGGTGAGTATATTGATTTGCCTGTTTAACAGTCAAACGTCTCATTTCCCTTCCTTCAGTAACCATTTAACTCACTGAGCAATTTAAAATTGTAGAAAATATGAAGTTCTTTTCATTTTACAAGCTCAAGAGTGATCAAACGGACTGATTTTTTAATCATGCACACACACACACACACACACACGCACACAAAGGAAAAAACAGACATTTTATTTAACTTCTTTTAATTATTTTGCATTTAACTTTCGTTTAATTATTTTGCATTTTATGCAGTTCCTTAAAACAGATTTAACTGCACAAAGTTGATTCCCCCCCCCCTAAATGCAAACATAAAATACGTAGCCAATGAATGAAGTGCAAAGTGATTCTGATTATCCTAAGGATACTAGAAACCCAGCTGACATATTCCCGCATTATTTGTTTCCCAGCGAAGCAAAACTGGCGGGGAACGCAGAAAAAAACTACGAAGCGGTAAATAGTTCTGCTGCTGTTTTTAATCAATCAATTTTTGTCTTCTTCCGCCCTCACAACTCACTTACACGTTGGCACCACTAAATTTTAGACCACGAGATTACACAAACCAACCATACCAGACAAATATTAATTCAGTTCTATGCATTTCGATGCTTGTTTTAAGTCCTATTTTAAACTGAGAGCTCTCTTTATTATTTTATTTTCACAGACTATGGGAAGCGATTCCGTTCATTGCGTGGTTGATCCAGCTGGGACACCTCGTTTGCGACATGTGGTTGTACAGAGTTCCACGTATGCCTGCCGATTCAGTAGCCTGGGCCCTCCTCTACACATACACCGTTTACGCCCTCATGCCAATGAGGCTAGGACCTTGCCTTGCCCTTAGTCTAGCTATGGCGTTCGCTCACATGCTCGTGGTTGGTGTGCTGCCAAGGCCCATTGACTTCACAGAGAACCAGGTAATTATGATTCAGCATTATCATGGGACAATGGTGACCTTCCAATGACACCGAAAGTCAGACATGCCAAAGTTGAATTATTTTACTGTACTTGCTACTATTTCATTAATGCTACTATTTCATCTTAAACGGTGCAGCCTCAATATATTCCACCCTTTAGCGAGATAAAATATTTTGGAGCGTTACTTGTGTCGTTATGTCCGTTTCATGCATAAGAATATTTATAGAACTATTTTAATGAAAACCTTAATGGAAGATATATAGAATCAATTATGCACAAGCGTAGATCGACAAAGGATAAAAAGTTGCCATGGGTGGCAAATATCTGAGTTGTCCTAAAGTCTTTAAATGCTGGTAAATATTCTGAATAAATGCCGCACCCAAGATGCCGTAATTGGTTAAGAAATTGAACTAGATAATTATCATATTTTTATTACATCCCAAGAAAATTCAATCTGGTTGACTTTTTTTTTTTTTTTTTTGGACATGTGAACATCCCAAAAGCCATCTAGGTTTTCATTGGACAAAATAAATATTCTTTTAAATAATGTTTCCATTATTTCGCCCAGTTTCCCTATATTATGGCATTGATATAATTAAACTTGTCAATAAATGAAACAGTATATTCATAAATAAATAAACAAATTTTGAGTGATACAAAGCATTTATGTCATGGTATCCCGAACAAAAAGATCATCAGAATTAGCGTTGACTATGCTTTTCAGAATACTATGATTTTTTACTTGCTCTGCTTATTTACTTATAAAATTAAGAATTCATTCCAAATATTTTATAATCCTTAAGCAACTATTACGTTAATTTTTACTTTTATCATCTAATTACGAGAATGGTAGAATTTGTCTCCATTACGTCAAGCTTAACGAATTGCAAGATAATCGGGAATCCTAAAAGGCATTTCTAAATTTCCTACGTGCTTGTCAAAGACATTCTCTCATCAATTGCGATTATTCATTGACGTGTCCCCCAGACGACTTTAAGTAGATTTGTAAATCATCATGCATCTAGATTGCATTAGCGAATGGACAAACTTGTGTGTCCTTGATTAACTGTTATTCATATGTGTGTGTGTGTGTGTGTGTGTGTGCATGCATATATATATATATATATATATATATATATATATATATATATAGAGAGAGAGAGAGAGAGAGAGATATCGATATATACATATATATATATATATATATATAATCTTCTGTGCATTATAAAAGATTTTATTTCGCATAATAGTTGACTGTTAAACTGATTATACGAAGTTACGTTCCCCTAATGATAATTACTCATAGCAGCAAAGTTTTGTTGATGTTCTTAAGCTAGTTGAGTACTACCAGTAATGTGTGTGTGTGTGTGTGCAAGAGAGGACTAACCGTACATTCTTAAAATAACCTATCTTGTTTAGATGTGCCTATATGTGCGAGCAAGGTGTTATCTTCATAAATTTTACGCAATTTATACCTCGTTTTATTCAAATAATAAATATTTACAAACACATGCGAATAAATAGTAAACTAATTTGATTTTTTTCGCATTTATATGTATTGTAAATAATTCATTTCGAGGTGTGTCTACCTCTTAAGATGATTGCGAAGTTACTTTCTCCTGTGGACATTGCTCACAGAAGCAGATTTTTTAAAATGTTTCTAAGTTAGCGCATCGTGGATAAATGAGCGAGAACTAATCGCGTACATTCTTGAAATAACCTTTCTCGTTTAGATGGGCCTTTGTGAAAATACGCAGCTTATTTCCAGATGTCTCGCATTATAGGAACTTGCTTTAATTCAAATAAAACATGTTTAGAGGGAAATGTGCATATATAGGAAAATCACACATGCTTCTGCTTTGCAAAAATTCTTTTATCTACAACCAAGTTTATAAAATTTAAAAATTGGCAAATTTCGCTCACAGCTAATATAACACAGCTCCAGTGAAATTATAATTTTGTTAAGCTATATTTTTAATGCAAAGTAATATTCTTGTAGTGAATTAAAATAATTTTAAGATGTTGTTGAAAGTTCGTAAAAAACGAAAATAATTGTAATGAAGTGAATGAAGTGATACGCCCTGCAATACATATTTGTTTTACTTAACATCTAATTTCCTGTATGCATATTAGTAGTAAAGTAAAGCCAAACGAATATCCTTATCATCATTCTTTATATTGTTCGCAGGTTAAATTTTTGTGATTTTATTTTGTAATATTAAAAGTTATATTTTTTCCTCTCTTATTTTCCGTGTTTTACAAGCAACTACTGTTAGTTAAGAGTGTCAACTAGAAATAATATGTCTGAAATTTAGGCAAAAAAGTAAAATCGAAACAAGAAGATGGTTGTGTTAATAGTAAAACTAGAGTGTACGATCTAAGCTAGATATATCAGAAATTGTGCTGAATGTTTCATTATGATATTTAAATGGTTGATAAAATGTGTTGTAAGATTTTGATGGCAATCATCATGATGATATTTAAATTATTTCTGTATAGTTGCATCACCTGCCTCCTTCAAAAACAAATTAAATTGTGTGGATTTATTTTTAAGCGTCAAATATTTAATAAGTATTGAACAACAAATTGGGATTTTTGAAAATTTAAATCAATTTATTTATTTATTGCCTTTCCCCTATTCGTCAGTCTTATTGTATTCTGAATTATAATTAATTTTTATGCAAAGCACTTTATAAGACATTTTTGCCACATTTATTACGGTCTAAATCTTTTCATTCTTTTCCTTGTACCCAATAGTGATACTTTGTCGTAATTGTCTGAAGTTTTGTACGATTCATGAGTGCTCAAACCGTTGTAAATGTTTGCCTTCATACAGCCATCAAACTTTGCTATTGCTCATAAGTTGAACATATTACCTCAAAAGGGAAAATTTAAAAAATCGCTATTTTGTTTTGATGAAAATTTAATTTTTTCAATCTTTTTTAATCCTTAATGAACATTATTTTTTATTCTTGCTTTAGATTACAGCATTTTCAGGATGTATTTGACTGAGTGCTACCAGTGTCTTAGCAATGTACCAAACATTTAATCACAAAACAATTAAATCAGTCCACATATTTACCTTAACTTTTTAAAAATTTAAACTTTTGTTACACTAATATTGATTTATAGTATCGCAGAAAAATACTGTGAAATCTAACTATGAATTTAGAAATAGAGTAAATGTAATGCGTTTAGGTTTTATTTAAGGAAGTGCTCTTTATGGGTGAATCTAGGAAAGTACTGCACTGAAACATACTCAGTACTCATTATTTTAATGTGAAACTTTTACACTGAAATGGCAACATGCAATGAATTTTCGTGTGTTACCTAATTCAGGGGTGTAACCAGGAAAAGTTTTCGAGGGGGAGGAGGATATGGAATAAATAGATGAATAAACGGAATATTTGAATGGCATAAAGCTTAATCCGAAAATTTCGGTAAGGATATATCCTTGTATCCACAATTCTGGCCACGCTCCTGACCTACTTTAATTCTAACTTCTCAAACGTTTATTTTCTAACTAGAAATAAATTATTGGGTGTATCGTCTTCGAAATGCTTGAAAAAGAAAACATGAATGTACTCTATCGTGATATATCAATTTGTGAATCTCAAAATATCTATACATATTTTTATTTTTATTTATTTATTTATTTATTTTGTACACAAAGTGGTTAAAATGAAAAAAAAATATAGTTGAAACAAGATATTGATGTAATAATAATAATAATATTAAAAGTAATTCTCTGGATTTAAAAAAAATCATTGTTAATCATTGTCATTTAACATTTCTACTTTTTATTTATTTATCGTTTTCACATTAATAATTTTCATTTTTCCTTTTCCAAACTTCCAAGTTTATTCACGCTTATAGTATTTCTTCAGTTCTTTTGTTTGTACTCAAAATGGTAGACAGACGGCTGAAGTAAGAAGGTCCCGGATTCTGACCTATCGCGCGGATGTTGATCTAACTGTCTGTAGTCACGGAGTAACGGTTTTGGTCGGTTTTCTCCAGATGTAACACGAATACGCGTTAGAACCCCTTAAAATTGTCACCACCCACCTCCTTTTAGGCAGATAGACCATGCATAGCCTCGCCATAACAACACAAACAAACAAACAAATTCTTTCGATGCGTTACTTTTTTAAGTTCCCTCCTTTTCAAAAGAAAAAGGAATTAGTTATGATACACAACCCAACGTGAAATTTTTAAGGTCACGTAACATTTCAAATTATATGTCCTCGTGAAACGGAATGCCATGTTCGATTTGTGAAAGTTCTCGCATCGCTTCATATAAATTTGAGCTGTGAATGTATTCAGATGAATTCCGGGGCAATAATTCTCCAAAGAGAGCCATTCGTATTAGTTAAGACTGACAAGCGCGCGCAGGGAAAGCAGTACCTAAAGTACCGAGGAATTCGGTCTAATGACCAGGACGGTATATGATGGAGTGCTTTCAGCTTAAAGTGCTTTTGCGAGCTCTTGCCTTGATAGCCCTTCGAAATGCATATTTCATGAAGTGGCATTATTGTGTGCTTCGTTGGTCAGGAATCTCGAGTTTTATGTGCTTATTAAACTGACGCAAGCAATGTCTCCCGTGAAAAGCCGAGAATGATGGTGAAATATTTGTATGTCTATTTACTACCCGATCAGAAATAAGCCTTTTATTTTTCTGCGTTAACCCTAAAATGCATGATTTTTTTTAAGGACTGAAAATAAATCTCCATTTAGGCTTACACTCTTAAAAATTTGGCGCAACATTTCACCAAAACATGGTAAAATATGGTACTAGAAAAATTGGCTCCATAAGATGGTGAAACCTTGTTCCAACTTTTGGTGCTTCACAAAAGTATGGTTAAACCTGAGCACCAAATGTTGGAACAAAGTTTCACCATCTTATTGAGCCAATTTTTCTAGTATCATGTTTTACCGTATTTTGGTGAAATGTTGCGTCAAATTTTTAAGAGTGTACTTAAGCTAGGAAAAATATTTTTTTTAATTTCAGCCTGTAGTTTTCCCGAAAAATCAGGAAAAAAGTTCAAATTCGAAAAATTAGAATACCCACCCTATAGCTCTCATAAAACGAAATAAAGTAATATAGCCTAATTTTTCTTTATTTAGTACTAATACTACTCTTTCTAATAGTTTTGTATTTGTTTTTATTTAGCATTAAGAATGAGAAGCAATCGAAAATCCGGGCGAAAATTTGTTCAACGAACTAAATGCGCACATTATGAATTCATGCTCGTTTGCTCAAAAAATAATGTTGCCATGCATTTTCAAAAATGGAAATTTGTTTCCATAATGGTCTTATATTTATGTTAAATGCATGTTTTAGACGAAAACTATAAAATTTTATTGCGAAAAAATAAGAGTGTAGCCAATTGGATATGATATGCACTGTAGGGTTAAATATGACAGTTGTGATTGCATGCCTGTGCACCTACACATGTTTCCGCTAACAGTAATCCTTAAAAGAGAATATTTGCTTAAAAGGCAGAATAAAAAAAGTAATTGTCCCTTATGAGAAAGAAATGAATTTTAACACACATCATCACATCTAAGCTTCTTTTTCAAGTTTTCAAAGACTGATTAATAATTTTCTTAGGTTTACGTTTTTACAACGTTAGGTGATTATTCCTCATCTCGAAATGGGGTAAAATTTCACATCCTATGACGAATACACAATTTCAAGCATTTATAGTTCACCAAGATATGACGTATGATCATTTATCGTATTTCACGACTGGATTTTCACTCAGTTTTATGCTGCAAGTATGAACAACCTCTTGTCCAAAAAAAAAAAAAAAAAAAAAAAAAAAAAAAAGGCTATATTCGCTCACGTCGGCTTAGTGATGCTAATGGACTCTTTCGTTTATATAATACTTTCGTTTAAAGATGTATCATTAGTTAGGGCATCGCTAAACCTGGCTGTATTATAAAAAAATTCCTGTTGTTATGTTCACTTGCACAAATTCACAAATTTATCTTTATTATCCCATTACAATGTTCAATCTGTTCTCTGGAATAGTAGTTGGGTCATCTTCAATAAAAATGTTATCATTTCCAATTTCAACATATGTTCAAAAAAGTTCTTTTTCTAGAATTTTAAATTATTATTGACTAGAGAAAACTCTTTCATTTAGTAAAATTTAAGAAAGCTCCCTCATTTTTCACACTGTGAAAGACAAAACAAATTCCTTTTGCTTTCAGATGACAAATGTGCACCTAAAGTTATTTTTTTAGGCTTAAACTTTTCCGCGATTAAACATGTTATGTGGCTGGTAATAACAATCATAAGCATTCTATAGCATTTAAATTAATAGTGTCTCAAACTCTTGTCTAATAAATACATGGTCACTCTTTTACCCAGTCAGTACATTTTTTTTTTGACTGATAAAAAGAATGAGGGAATATTATTATACAAATATTAACATGCTCTCCTTGTTACTAAGTTTGTATTAATGTACATCAATGTTTATGAGTGCATAAATTGAAAACAAAATCTCATTATCATTACACACGAGCTATGCACACGCTATGAATAATTCATGCTTGCTTGTATGCTCAAAAAATAATGTTGCTATCCATTTTTAAACTAAAAATTATCTCCATTATTATCTTATATTTATTTTAAATGCATATTTTAGACAAAAACTACAAACTTTTTTAATACGGAAAAATAAGAGTGTAGCCAACTTGCTATCAGTATGCATTGTAGGGTTAAACTCTTGAATAGCAAATGATACCAGAAATTCGTAGCATTATACATACAAGAATAAAAGTACAAGTGCAACATCGCTAAAATGTTTATTAAGTTGATGAAGTGCCTTTAGAGTATTTCCCTTCAGTTAATAACTTTATTATACCCTTCCGTCGTTTGAAATTTTTTATTTTCCCTTACTGTAAACCGAAAATTCGTGAAACGACATCTTGATTAATTCTTGAGAAATTGTTTCTTACTTGAAAATTGTATATTTTATTGTTTTATGTAACACTCGCTTACTTCAAAAATTTTCAAAACTACCTGCAAACTGGTATGCATCACTGCATTACTGTATTTTTCAAATGAACACCTAAAGGATGACTTCCCTAAAATATTGATGCCGCAATTCCTATGGAAGACGCGTCCTCGTTTCCATGGTAACAGCGTCTCGAATCGAAGCTCTGTCAGGGATAACAATGAGGAATCTCTGTAAATGAAGTTTAGGTGGTCTCTAAAAGGCGAAATTGTTTGGGATCTCTGAAGTGCTGGGCTTTTATTGAGGTTTCTACAGTATTCCAAGGCTGTGAAAACAGAGATAAAAGATTGAAGAGAATGTGAAAGAGTTAATCGCGAAAATTTTTTCAATGGAACTTTCTGAATATTACCAGAGGGGGGATGGGAAGGTAATGTGATTGGTTATTATTTTTTTTCCGGTGCTTGGAGCTTATCAATTATGTTTTACAAATACCATAAATGCCAATTTACAGTTTCTTCTTTTTTTCTGTATTACTGCATGAAATTATAACTCTGATTTGTTGAGTTTATAAATTCTTATTTCAGTTTTTATGCATCACTTTTAAACTGTAAATTGTAGACAAAAAAATATACAAACCATCCTAAAAGATATCTATATAATTTGCTCCTCAAACAATGGTTTAAACTTGTAAATGTCCTCGAATGTATCATGATAGCTTTAAAAATGTTTATTCCATTTTTGTATATAAGTCGTCTTTAAAAGTCATAATTTACATTTATCTGCTTGAAATTCACATTGTGTCCCACATCGCTCGATTTGGTGTCATTTGAGGCAGCTACTGTGTTGTAGAATTTAAGGAGGGAATTATTTTATTAAGCATATGAGCAGCTTTGAGTATAAAACAGCGATAAAAAATTATAGGAAGAAGTTTTTAATTCTTTTTTTAGGTAGATTCAATCTAAAAATTACTAAATGAGCATTTTGCAACATTGATGAGATCGTATTTTTGCAGCGTAGAAAAGGGTGTTTTTAAGTGTTTAGAATGTCCTTCAGCGTAACTTGAAAGCTATTAATATGTCATCAACAAAAGCATAGACTCTATAAATGAGTTCAGGCTCATTTTTGAAGCCCGAGCTCGAAACTTCACTTAATTAATAAATAAAAGGTCGATTACTTCTTTGATGGGATGACAGAAGTTTTGCTGCTTTGTGCAAATTAAAGACAAGCATAATAGCAAACTCTTAATTCACTTTCTAATTCTTCATTTCTACCACGAATCACGTTTTAAAATCGGTTTAAAAGGAGTATGTTCAATAGACGAGAAATTTTTAATGATCCCGAACCTGCCCAAGCTCGAAAACAATCGTGAACTACAAAACCCAGTTTGGGCTCTGACTCACGCTGAGCGCATCTCATCTCTAATAGACACCTTTTTAATTGCGAGTCATTTGGTTGATGAAACGTCGCAGCGGCATTGCGCAATTGAAACTGCATGCACGTGCTCTCGAATAAACTAAATAGAATGCATATTAATGCTTTGTGTTTATCATCGAGATGGACAGATATCCTTGATGAAGCCTTGACATGGTATATTGGACTAGATATTTTAGTACCATGTAATTCAGCAGTATAAAATCAGGCATGCACGGAATGGGATATTTATCTTTGATAGTTTGTATGTTTACGGCGCGATAGTCCTCAACTGGTCTCTATTTCAATGCTCCCTTCTTTGAAACCTTGTGAAGGAATGATGCATAATTGCTGTTAGAAGGTCTCGGATGCCCTAACTGTAAAATATTTTCAAACTCTTCGATTATTAAGCGGTCAGGTGCTAAACGATGTGGTTTTGCTAACACAAGTGAAACTTTTATTCGAATGCTTCAAGGTAGCCAGCTTCGCCGCTCCATACCTGGAGTCATTTCAATGAAAATCATGTTTCTTTGTTTTAACAGTATTTGTCATTAAATTTATTTAGGATAGGGTTGCTATACATTTTGGGTGTCATCATGAAAGCCGATGTTGAAACAGCAAATGTATAAAATATGCTTTAGCCCAATGCATGGTGACATTTTTTAGATGGGCGATCCATGCGCCACATATTGTAAATTCGATATTTTAAAGCTGAGAAAAAAGTCCGAAATATCTTGCATTTTTCCATGTCCATTACTGTTATTTTGTAATCTAGCTACTGCGTGACACAGGCTTGCTCCATTGGACGTCATTGAACTGTTAATCTGGATTTTTGCACATGCGTTATCGTTATTAAACTAATGTTTACATCTAGCTGGCCCGTTCGCAGCGTGGAAATATCATCGATTTTAGTACCGCATACGTTAGCGTATTATATAAATAGATAATGAACCGTGTTATGCTTGATAATAGTCTGATTAGGATCAAGCAATTCTGCTATGAAAAAGAGCTGCGTTCAAAGATTATGATATCACACACAATGGAGTTTAGCACTTTACATACTATTTGAAAATTTATTGTCGAATACCTTAGACATTTGTCTCGCAATCAGCTACTAATTCAAAGTAATGGAAAGAATCTGATTCGAGAATAGGTGAACTGACGTAAATAATCGTAAAAGTGACTAGAAAAGACCATGTAAATTTTCATCTTAAATTTAAATCAACAGAAAGTATTTTTTGACCATGAAAGAATGTTTTTTGCAAATTAGCTGCACAAAGCGCTTCTTGGGGTGGGCTTCTTTTTTGTTGATTATTCGCTTGGATAATTGTAGACAAAATCCTGGTTTGTCGACAATCATCCCAGGTCATTCCTGGTATCGACCAATAACGAAACATTTGTTTTCCGGTCTCAAATGAACTGGTTATATGACGCTCCGGCCAAAGAATGAGTCGCCTCTACTCTTGCTCTCCTCGTTTCCCTGCCAGGAGCAAGATTTCATGTATTTATCGCCACTGCATTTAATTCTGGACATCCAGGTGGCGTACTGGCTAACGAACCATTCTATCCTCCGGGTCAGGGCTAGATTCCCGGCTGATTTCCTCTGACAACAGAAAACGGCGATGCCAGATCCACCCCTAGATAGGGAGGCCATGGGCAGAGGGGGTGCGCCATCCATTTTTAGGTCCCCAGTGGGATGAAATACGATTTAGCCCGGTGTCCCCTCTAACTTTGAACTCATTCCAGAGGAGAGACCAACCCCCTGAAATCGGCACCCCCAGAGAATTCGTTTAAAAAATCGGAGGGCATTGGAACTACGACAGATTTCACGTGCACCAGCTCCCATTAGCGTACGCTATCTCACAGTAGTCGAGCCGAAAGGATGTTGACCCTCTCAAGCACTTGCCGTGTTCTAATGGGAACGGAGTTTAGCTCCCAGAACACTGTGGGACGGCTTGGAGAATACTGAAATTCTTTTGATTGCTCCTGTAGAAAAACTAAAAACGCTACATACAGTATTTTCAATGGAGAGCCTTAATTTGCAATTCTTAACATCGTGTATCAATTTCCTTTTGTTTGAAGTAGATATATGTCTTTAAAATACGCTTTAAGCAATGACTCTTAATGGAACGTAATGTATTACATTTCTTTTGGGTACTCCTGTAAAAGAATTAGAAATGCTTACGTGCACTATTTTTAGTGCTATTGCATTGTCATCAACTCTTTATATCTGTAAAATTTCAAGTTAACGGGATGCCTGGAATTGTGTGAAAATTGAATTACAAAATCTCAATGATACATGCATACAGGTGAAAGTAATAAAAGCGTGTTAAAAGTTTTAAACTAAAAGTGTGATATCATATTTAAGATATACAATAATAACAGGCATAACTGTGTTTTGTAATTAGAAATGCATTACAGTGCTTTCCGTTAATTTGAGAATATATATTTGTACAGAAGAAAGCTGTGAATTTAAATTATGAAATCAATCTAATCGAGTAATCTCTGAAATTCTCCGTTATACTGTCTTAATTACTGCGCGATTAATATCCGTATTTTTCCGTATCAGTACACCGTAAAAGGATTTTTAATGATACTTAACAAACAATTATATCAGTAATAATTAACGAGAAGGAATATTTAAATATCCTTTCATGAACTAAAAAATAAATAGAAATTGATATGTTGCATTTATGGTAACGTTCTCTTTATGATGCTATAGTAAATTTATTTATCATTTGTAGGTACAAAAGCATCAGTTTATCATTAGAGGGATATTTAAAGTACTGTTATTACTTATACTTATAATGTATATTTTGAGGAAACGTTTTCGCCTCGCTATCGGCAAACCACTATGTGAACTTTTTCAATTGTATACTTATCATATTCGTCTTATTATTATAGTTATTATTTATCTGTGATACGGAAGAAATGTTTTGTTCAACCAACAAAAGCTTCGTTGATTCAAAAAACTGTATTTTGTATCCAACAAAAATATGATTAATTCAACAAAATAGTTTGCTCATACAACTAAAATGTTGATGTGAAATAACACCAAGCAAAACTTTTTGCTTGATTTATTTTTAACTCAACGAAGTATTTTTGTTTGTCTAAGATTTTTGTGTGGTGTAACCGAAGAAAATTAATTGGAAAACTGCATGTGACGATCCTCAAAAGAATTATTCAAATAATAGTAAAATGTTTCGAGTTAAAATGTACGAAATACGGTGTCAAGACACCGAAAGTCTCTAGTGTACGCCCATCAGAGTAGAGGTAAGACAATAAACTAAGTCCCTATATCATTTCTTTCCTAATAAAATATTGATAACGGCGTCTCTCTGTCAAACGCAATACAATGTGACTCCACATAAGACAATGGATTCTTGTTTCGTTTTTTCTGTCTTCCATCTTCTTGATATGTGAGCGCATACATTAGATTAATTCTTGGGCGATACTGTCCTGGGATGTCATTTGTATTAGTTAAGTGTGACAAGCACATGGGTATTAGCGTAGACGTTTGAGTATTTGAACGGGGATAACAGTTCCATGTAAAATGCAGGAGTTTGTACAGCCTCTCAAACCGTACGCTATACGTGCTTAATTGCATACATGGTTAGTCATTTAGTTATTAATATCGCATCGTAAAATATGCATAGCTAGATTGAAATTGTATTGCCAGTTGATTCAAATATGGTGATTTGATTTAAACTTGTTATTTTTTACAAGATCAATCGCTAAAGCAATGGAAAAAAAAATCCGCATAAATTTTGTAATTGTTCTTACAAAGACAAAGAATACCACTAATCCAGAGTTGATGCCAGTGGCTGTATCGAACTCATTTTGTGATGAAGCCTTGTGATTACGACTCTTTAGATATCTAAGAGTGTCGAAATGGTGCGCTTGTATTTCTATCTTAAGACATGATAAAAAGAATAAATAAAAAAATAAATCATAGGGTGCCAATTGCGTGGGAAAGAACACGGATGGGAACCACGATTACAGAGTTTTAATGTTGCTCATTAAATCGCTGCATCTTAAGCAAAACGAGACACGCCTCCCAGTTAGGCCATTGGGCTTGAGCTGTGCAACTGCGCGACCGTTGGAATACATATCTGACATTCCTATCTATATTTCTGAGCCACGGTTTTTCCTGTGCTAGAAATGGGCAGAAAATTTTTTCTCATTACTTTTGGGACAAACCTTGCATTTAAAAATATTCAAACCTGGTGTACTGTTAGAAAACAGTCATTAAACTTTTGTATATTAAGTAAAGGAGACATTGCCATGCTTTATAATGAATAAAAATTAATAGGTCGACCCGCCCTTTTTATAGAAAAACTTTTTTTTTTGCTGAATAATGTGATCAATTACTGGAATCTTAAAACATTTTAATTCCAAGTAGTTTTGATATAAATTATTAAAAATTATCAGAAACAAGTTTTAGCTTGAAACTATTCAAACAAATGTAAAAATTTTACTATTACGCATCACTTTTTTTCTGCATAAAATTCAATAATTGCGCGTTTTTTTCCTTCTTCCTTCCGCTTTATGCAAAAATAATTGAGTATTTGGGTAAAACTATAAAAGTAATTGTAGTTTATAAAAAAGTAACTTACACTCAAGTACTATCTTCAAATCATTAAAAACTTTGTAAAATTGAAAAATATCGGTCTCTAATTTCTACTACTGCGAGTTTTTTACAAAGGAAAATATTAGAATTGCTTAGTTGAAATATTTTATTTAATTGTCTGTATTTCGTAAAAGTGATCTTTTATTTTTTCTTTTTTGCAACGAGATTGTACTGTAATACATGCACATAATAGTCCTCTCATAAGTAATTTTCCTTTTTTCTTTTTAGCTTTGCGCTAACGTTCTGCTGTTCGTGGTGGCCAACCTCCTGGGTACCCTTTCCTATTTCTTCCTGGAACGGAGGCAACGTAGGGCTTTCCTCGAAACGCGTCAGAGTCTGGAGGCAAAACTAGTTCTGGAAGAGGAGTCCCAAGAACAGGTATATGAGTTCAGCCTTTATACCAGTGGTATATAAATCTAAGGAATGGCATTTAGGGCACTTGCCATAGACGAAAACTGAAAGGGGGCGCGGATTTCATGGCGAGATGGACGTAATGAAAGAAGCATTTAACTTTTTAAAGCGCGAGCATTGACACATGCATATAGAAGACCTACGGGATAAACTGCCCAACGCTGAAAATGTGCACCGCCCCTCTCTTCTCTTTGTGACGCCAGAGGGGCTATTCGATTGGCCGTCATGTTGTTGGTAGTTAAAAGGATCGATGGTAACAGCTGCACGTTTTGAGGGTTGGGACCATTTAACCATATTTTTTTGAGACCAGCATTGAAGACGCTGAAATAAGATGGTTTTAAAGCGCAACCATCGCGCGTCAAAGGGTTAACCAGTCCGCTTCCATTGCTGCAAGGACGCGGTGACAAGGATTCTTCCTACTGTGCCCAGAATTGTTTCGGGCATTGGTTTTGAATACTCTTGCTGCAGTCCAGTGCACGCGCTCGTGCACAAACGCTGGACCACAACCGGAGCATTCAAAGATCCATACCGGGAGGGCACTATGGGTAAAGAAAGGAGAATCACTTTCGCCGCATTCTTGCAACGATGGAAGCGAGAATCTATTAGAGTCAATACTACATTGAAATACTTTTTCTGAATCACTGTCCTTTAAAAATAAGAGATTTGTCATGTGCATTATTAGCTCTCTCACGGCGCAGAGAGAGAACTAAATATTTTTTTAATTATTCTAAATCATTATAATAAATAATTCTATGTCATTCTAAAGAAAATTTAAGAGTTTTCCATACAAAAAAGCGAAGTGATCGGTGTTGTTTTTACTACCAGAAAGAGCACAATTGAGATGCCTGCTGTGAATCCTATACCTAGTACATGTCACTGCTCTCCTTCATAATGTTTTAAAATTTCTTCTTAAACTTTCTCGTATTTGTCAGTTAGGAGATGCAGGATATCTCCGAAAAAAAACACTCTTTTGTCCGTGTGTTCTATTAAACGGACTGTGAGTTTCCACCTCCCAGCTGCGGGTGGAGATACGATAGGTTCATCTGTAAGATTGAAAAGACCGCCACAAATTTTTCTGGCACTCTGTGAACAGCTGCATAACTTGCGATGTCGAACTTCAGTTCAGACAGCAAATGCAGTGTGGTTAGTTGCAGTGTAACGTGTTATTAACCTTTTAACGGCGGGAAGATTTTGGCCGTGTTGCTCTAAAACGACGGGAATATCTCGAGCATGCTTTTCCGCTTTCTGTGATTCTTTAGATGAAACAGCTCTTTATAGAACAATAGTTGACAGATTACTCTTACCCGCCCACTAAGTCTTGAACTAGGGAATTCCGTTGACGTGTATATTTCCTTCGTCAAAACTGAGGTGCCACTGAAAGGATGGACATATTTCCCCGACCGTTCGCTAGAGGTGAACAATAACAGAGAAGGGAAAGCATTACTTAGTCGAAATATAAACCATGCCCGTACTTTAAGATGTTCTGCGGCTTGGCTGAAAAATCTACCACCCGTCTTCAAAGGGTTAAGAGTGACTCCTCTCGACTTACCTAACACTTGATCGTTATCAAGAGTTTAAATAAAATTTTCATCGCCGAATAATTCAGAGAAAACAAAAGTGAAAATTATACCACGATGTTTGGATGCTTACCCCAATTCGTATATTTATGTCATTAATTTAGTTATTTCTAGAATAATTTGGTACTATTTCACTAATAGTATGTTACTGTTTTATCTACTAAATATATAAATCAACTATGCGATTGTCTGGGGGATTTTTCAAGCATTTTAATCAATTATGAAGTTTATTAAACACGCATCACACAAACACTTATCTTTCATATAATACCAAATGCAAACTAAAATAAACAAACGTTTTTAGATATGTTTTGCAAACCAAACTTCGACTGAATCAAATACAGTTTTCGTATGTTAGTAAGTACAGTTTTCGCCGTACTATACTCGTTACTGTCTATAGGCCGTAATGTATATTTTAAAAAAATATTGTAGACCTGTACAAACACTATCAGACGTGCACTATTAGTCAAGTTAAAAACTGCTATGTTGCGTAAATATGGAAACTAAATAAACAAATATTTTAGCTAAGTGCATTGCTTTTTAATAAAAGTCTTCCCATAATTTTACACAAGGTGGCAAAACTTGCGATAACAATGATGGTGTTGTGACTCGATAATAATCTTAAATTTCGGACTTTTTTCGGGATCCGATTCGAGAAAAATCTGTCGAGCTCAGATCTTGAGAAATAAACACAAATTCCTCTCTTTTACTTTTTAGACTTCAAGTTCGAAGGGATAAATTTTCATTTCCATAACCTCAAAATTGCAAAATATGTCTCTTCTTGAAAAACTTAATCCGGCACAGCCCGAATTTTTTTTCTCAAATTCTAACTTTTGCTCAGCTTACGGTATCAAAACATTGTTTTCTTTAAAAATTTTTTAATTAGGTTCATTTGAAATTGCTGGTACTAAATGGTACTGCTTAGGCTATCACGCTGTCCAAGAAAAAAGAATTACTTTGGTTACGATAACTGGTACACCAAACGGTACCGCTAGTACTTCCTGGGTTAATAAAGCGGATATCCCCTGCGTAGTTAGATGGATTTGTTAATAAATTTATGTTTTATCGAAAATAAAACTAAGATTTAAAATTTTGTTCATTAATTCAATGAATTGTACAATGTATGCACAATTTATGAAAGACTCTCTTAGACCGAACTGGACTTGCATAAGCGAGCATCCAAGCTATTTGTTATACTAAAATATGCTTACAAATAAGATTGATTTAAAGTTTTCCAGTAAATGCATTCAGAAAATTTGCCGTTCGTTTTTTTATTTAATTCGTTAGAGTTGCAATACATGAATCAGTACTCCTTCATGCTATTATACTCTTCCAGTCTGTTCCAGTGACTGATGTACGATTTTCGACTGCCTCTGTCGACAGGGCTTCCAATTATTAAATGTCTTTCAGGGATATGCCCGCCATAGCCTGCTGTAACACCACTAGCTATCCATTTCACAGGAACTTTCTTCACTCTCACTGTAATTTAAAAGCAAACAAAAAGATAACATTTTAAATTATTTTAAAGAATATATTTCTGATGTCCTTTGAAGTAGTGCAAAATATTTCTGTCACTGTTTAACATGTTTTGATGATTTTTAGTCACATTTAATTTTTAATAAAAGTGCTGTAAGCATTTTGAGAGGGATCACTTATAATTCTTTTAGCAAATCAGCCAGTAAAGTAACTGGAGATTACCCCTCCCCCCTCCTCAAGCTGTTAATTAAATCCAATTATTAGAATAGTTTGTTGAGTAACTTTCAGTTTATAATGTTGTTTAGCACTTCAAATATTTCAGTTTAGGATTTTGAAGTATTTATTTCATGTTGGACAATACACGGTTTTTGGCTTTTTATTTAAATATGTGTGTCCAAAGACTTTTTTTTTTTTTTTTTTGATACAGACAAAATTTCAGGCTATTTCACTCATAAGCTACAAAAAAGTTTCGTTTACTCCTATCAACAATAACAACTCATTGAGAGACTTATTGAAGTCTGCCCTCCCCCCCCCCATGATCCAGATATCTCATAGTTTTCCAAGAAGTGCATTGAATCAATGAAGCGTCGAATAATATATATTTATTATAATTAGATTTTAATCTAGTCAAAAGGGACTCTTACCAAACATTAAGATAACCATGTAGCACAGAAATGCAAATAAAACATGAATTATCTATATACCGTTAAAAAATTAGAAAAACTGATTTACCATAATACAGTGCTGCGGAAAAAAAATAAGATGGGACTAGCATGGCAGTTAAATTGTCCAAAAAATGCATATAGCTTGTTTTCATTTAAATGAGGGTGTGGTTAATACTATTACTTCGGAATGCTGAGAGGTTTTTTGATGCATACTGGGTTTTAAAAAATTCTCTAAATAGGACTTAATAAAGGTACGCAAGAAATTCAGTGCTGATTGATATATGTAAAGAATGACGTGGCGGATACATAGGTATTTATTTATTTATTTATTTATTAAGGGCTTAGTTAAAAAAGAAAAACAAAAGAGTGTTTAGAGCAGGCAACATGTTGCATTATTACACTTTCTGATTAGGTTGAATAAGCTTTTTCTTTTTTCTTTTATCCCTCCACCCAACCTCACCTCCCCAAAACAAATTACCGTAATCGCTATTTTTGCGCACCTATGTCAAGTCATTTTTAATTTTTAATTTTTTCCCAGACTTACGGCAAATGCAAAATTTATGTATAAATACAGACTTCAAATAATTTTCTACATCACACACTTCAAGATTTTCCAGGTTTATAGCAGAATTTGCAATTTTCCCCTGGCTTTTCCCGTTAAAGTAAAATTTCCTTACTATTCCAGTTTTTTTTTGTCTTTGGACCACTGGCAACCCTGTGTACGCCAAAAATCTTCCAAAGATTTCGAACTAATAGCATGATCATTATCCTTACTCGCATTTCCATAAAACATGCAATGGTATTTTTGGGGCACAATTTAGCTGACAGCAGTATTACTGCCAGATTACAATGTCAACTTTCTTTTGGCCGCATTATAATTCGTCCAATGCTGTATCATCTATTTTATTTCAAAAATACATGATAACTATTTAAAAAATTTCGTCTACTGCTAAATGAAAATCATAATTTTATTTTTAAATTATTCCAGATGCCTTTTACCTTTGAAAAACCGTTTTACTCTATCAGTATTTCATTAAAAATTCATTAGCTAGCTGTAAATCAATGCTTTTTAATCAAAATTTTAATTAGTTAACTTATTTTTTCTAAGCATTGAAGAATTGTAATGCTTTTTTAAAACGATTTCAATTAGTGAATGAGAAAAGATAAGCTTTTAAAAAAGTATAACTTGGAATGCTTTTAACGAACCTTTTATCTTGAACATTTTAAAAAATATTTCTGTATTACAAAAAATGTTTTGATTAAAATTTATATTTAAATATATCTATTATGTCACATATATAGATCTATTAAGTATGCAGTCAATACATACACAACTCTTACAAAGCGTAATCAAACTATTCACTTAATCATTTAAAAGAAGTACCATAAGTTCAATTAATTCCTGTAAAATAAAAACGTAGTCTATTTTTCTCATTTTCTAATTTTAAAAATAAAGAAATTAACAAAATGGGTTTATAAAGAAGGAAGAATAAATAAACAAATTTTACTTTATTGTTTTACTTTTTCTGTGTGCTTGAAATTTAATTTTACTGATCATTTAAAAAAAATGATTGTACTGTTCTAATTTCAGTACTGATTGTTGTATTTCAATTTGTATTTTCACTAACTATTAATATATGTTTAAAGATCTCCTTTTCCCAGTAAAATCCATTTATTTGAAAAGCCTTTTATCTTGGTTGCCATACATTAATTTAATTTACACAAACTCTGAATAAATAAATCAAAATTTTATTTGAAATTCGATTCATATTTATTTCTTAAAAATGAAAGTTTAATAAAGTTTTTTATCGCATTTAGATATGATATAAATACATTAAAATAATATTCGAATGACAGATGAATATATATTTTTGCTATTTTACTGACTTAGAGTTCCAGTAATTGAGCTTCCTGGAAAGATGTTTGAAAAGTAAAATTTGTCACATTATGTGCCTTGAATTCTCGGATGCCAAATCCTCGGGTTACAAAACAAATATTTGCAGTAGCAAGTGAACCAAGTAGCTGGCGAAAACGTACTTCTAGAGAGACGGAGATATTTCCAAGATAAGCAGATATACTTGCCTTTCCGTGGACTTGTTTAATTAGAAAGCCTCTAACGAATGTGTGGGAGGAATTACTGTTAATGAAAATGCAGATGAATGAGTTATACTAGGGTCGTTTTATTAATACTATGAGCGTTGACTTTCGAAAAAGGTGCTAATGTATTTATAGGCATGAAGTTGTTCAAACAACAAGGGATGTCAGTTTTTTATGTTGAAAAAGATTCAGGTTTTTCAATTTATTGAAAGTATTTCCTATTTCATTAAAGCATTTTAATTAGCTGAAAAGACTCTCATTTTTATTCATGTTGATTGTGTTTAATTTCGATGTAATGTGTTCTTAACACTCTCCAACAAAGCTTAAGATAATCCCGGAAAAACCTCTTTTAGGCATTCATTAAAATATAAGTATTTTATGACCGATTTGTTAGGCATGATATATATCAATTGTTTATTCCTAACACCTACAGCATTTAACCATCTCGTAAAATTGCTTTCCTTTATTGTAATTGCTGTTTACCTTATAGATAATTCCAAGCTGACTGAAACATGAAAATGTGTTTAGTAATAATTCACTTGAGAAGCAGTATTGTCACTCTCTAATGAAAGTAAAATAGAGCATCAAGCTCGTATTTTACAGGATTGGTTGTTTTTTACTGATGTTATTCTGTTATTGAGAATTTCTATTTCAAGTGTATTCAACAAGCCCCTTGATAACCATTATTTATATACGTACCATTCAATAAGTTGATCCGGTATTTACGTATTTTCCCGGCGGTCATTTCCGACAAACCATTTTTTCGTCAAATGAGTTGTCAAACTATTGCCAATCGTATTCAAAACCATTAATAATTTCATGTGCCCGGCATTTATCTCGGCAAAAAATCGCTTGTCTTGGCGTACCGCCGGGATAATACGTAAGTACCGCTGATCCTTTCCCAAAAATTTCCATTTTTTTTTTACATTTTTTTGTTACTGCAAAGGTCAGCGAACCTATCACTATAGAATATGCTAAACATCATATAAAACGCATGAACCTTCTTGTATTATCTTCTTTCTCTTTCTCAAATAGTCCGGTTTCGGACGAACACAAGGGCATCCGCAGCATGGACACAGAGCTAACTGACGACAGCAAGGTCTCACATTTCTTGGTTCGATTAAAGAGTCATCCTCAGCTGTAAAGCACTAAAAATAAAAAAATGCAGCAATAGTTTGAATCTGATATGAAACATCTAGCTAGAATTCTAATTTAATTCAAATTTAAGGTCGTTGTAGCTTATGCTTAAGTACCATCTTCCTCCAATTATTTCCTCCAAAACCACTTGTAAAGTTGTCGTTTCAGACCATCGTTTTAACCAAAAGCGAGAGTGGAACGGACGTGAGAGACGTAATTTTTTTTCGTAGGGACCTTATTCCCTTCAAATCGGAATATACACTGCTGGCCATCGTAAATGCAACACCCTGAAGGAAGCATGCAAATAATATGAAATTTACAACATGCATTAGCTGAGGTGAGATATGCAAATGATTAGAATTTCAGCGCAGACGCACATCAAGCGCGCCTGTGGCGCCACCTCAAAGCGCTATTTAAGGATTGGAGATTTCGACGGTTTCAAGTACAGCAATTGTGTTTTTCTTGCTTTTTTTTCAAAAAAACGATAAATTATGCCTCGTAGGAAACAACGATCATCTTTTGATCAAGTATCCGAGTTTGACAGAGGAAGGATAGTGGCATACCGAGATTGTGGGTTATCTTTCAGGGAAATCGGTCGTCGTATTGGACGAAACCAAACAACTGTGATGCGGATATGTGATCGTTGGGTGCAGGAGGGTACGACGGACAGACGTGATCGACCGCATCGACCTCAGTGCACCACGTCACGTGATGACAGGCAGATTGTACGCATGGCAGTGACGGACCGCTCAGTCACATCACGAACCATATCACAGCAGATTCAGTCTGTAACGCATCATCCAGTGTCTGCGCGTACCATTCGACGTCGTTTACAGCAGAATGGTCTGTCCGCAAGACGTCCGTTGCTTTGTCTACCTCTGACGCGGAACCACAGACGTCTCCGCCGCCAATGGTGCGATGAAAGAAGGATGTGGACGACAGAATGGAATGAAATTCTCTTTACTGACGAGTCACGCTTCTGTATGCAACACCACGACGGTCGGATTCGAGTCTGGAGACACCGTGGAGAGAGGATGCTGAACAGCTGCATTATGCACCGTCACACTGGTCCTGCACCGGGTATTATGGTATGGGGCGGTATCGGATATCTCTCTCGCACTCCTCTAGTACGCATTGCCGGTACTTTAACCAGCCAGCGCTACATCTCCGAGGTGTTGGAGCCAGTTGTCCTTTCTTACCTTCAGGGCTTGCCAACAGCCATATTTCAGCAGGATAATGCACGGCCACACGTGGCACGCATTGTCCAAGGGTTCTTCGTCAATCACCAGATTGAATTGCTTCCCTGGCCGGCGCGCTCTCCGGATCTTTCGCCGATAGAAAACATGTGGTCCATGGTTGCTCAACGACTGACCCAGAGTTCATCCCCAGCTGTCACACCAGATCAACTTTGGCAACGTGTGGAAGCTGCTTGGTCTGCTGTACCCCAAGAACACATTCAAAGTCTCTTTGAATCAATGCCGAGGCGTGTGGCAGCTGTGATCTCCAACAACGGCGGCTACTCTGGGTACTGATTTTGGCAGGAACCACGCTTCATAGAATGCTGTAAATTTAATCATTTGTTACTTGGTCAACATGTTATCTACACAATAAATTTTGTTGTGATATCTCTTGTTTTTCTTGGTGTTGCAATTTGGGTGGCCAGCAGTGTAGTTGATGTGGCAACTTTCTCAACAAATGCAAGGAGATCCAGCATGTTTTCGAAAAATGCAGGTATTGCGCGCATATTCCCGTCATCGTAATTGAGATTGATGTAAAGCTTCCCTCATCGACTGGATTACGATTTGAGTAGAATAGCCCCCTCCCCTCCCATGTCACTGAGCAGTAATACGAGTAATACGGAAAATACTTCGATCTTGCCGTTTAACACACAGTAAGACTGCAGTATAATCCTTCCTCCTTTATTTCCACGCCAATGTTGGAGATAGATAAAATTTGTTGGCTGTCCTATTTATTTATATAGAGCTCTGGCAAAATTGTGCTATGGAAACCTAATATGACGGCTGATTAGGCCGAATTAGTAAGATGGAAATTATTATTATGGTACAAGTTTTTATTTAAGGGGCAGGATATACAGCAGATGCCCCAACAGTATACGAATCGTTAATGAGCAGCACATACTGCGACTCGAATAGATTCGTATGGGATTAGATGCTTGACTAGCGTGATTTCTAAAGTTTTCCCACAACAATTTTTTTCAAATTAACCCGGGAAAAGAATAACCAAAAATTTTACCATCACGATGAAACACATTTTTAAAAGAAACTAGCTGAAGTACCCGTTCTTCGCACGGGAATGAATGGACTTTTTGATATTACGATTTGTAGTGATTACTATTCATTGTAATAAACAGATATAGCAAAATGGATATCGCGTTATATTGCGTCCAATAATCATGCATACGGCATACCGAATTTCAAGGCAATCGTTTGTACGGTGCAGAAGTCCATGCGGCGTAGTGCAATCTAGTGGCGAGTTTTAGCAAAACGGATACGGCGAAAATATTCTTCGCATTCAGATATCGATGTATACGAATTTTCATGACGATTGGCTGGACAGTCCTGAAGTTCATGTGTTGACGCGACATCTAGTGGCAAGTTATAGGAAAATGGATAGCGCTAAACTCTTCCCCGTGTTCAAATATCTATGTATACCTATTTTCATAGCGATCATTTGCACAGTCAAGAAGTGATTCACTGCAGGGCCATCTAGTGGTTAATTAAAGTAATGATTTGCTACAGCGCCGTCAAGTGGCGAGTTATAGCAAAATGGATAACGCCAAAATATTCTCATTGTTCAAATAGCTATGTATACTGATTTTCATAGCGACCGTTTGAATGGTCAAGAATTTGGCCTGCTGCAGCGTCATCTAGTGACGAGTTAAAATAATAATGCATTGCAGTGTCATCTAGTGGTGAGTAACATCAAAAGGAATGCAGTTAGAATATATTCTTCGTGCTCAAATGTGTAAGTATAAAAAATTTTATGCCGATCGGTATAGTGGTTGATGCGTTGCAGTGCCATTTAGCGGCAAGTTACAGCAAAATGGATAGTGAAAAATATTCCCCGTGTTCTAGTATTCGCGTGTACCAAATTTCATCGAAATCGGTTGGACGATATTCGCATAGAAACGGCTAAATGGAATAGAATTCGACGTTGTGCTGCGGCACCAAGTGGCAAGTTAGAGGAAAACGGATAGCATAAAAACCTTCTCCATGATAAAAGACTTAGGTGAACCAAATTTCATGGTGATTGGTCAAACGGTGCTGGAGTTTTTCAACCTCATACACACGTACGAACATTCATTTTTATCTATAACCAGTGTCATTATATATACCAGTCTCAAATAAAATCCAGTTTCAAATCTAAGCCTCGCCAAGTGCCAACATACGCCCTTTTGCCAGAGTTTTTTCAGGGAATCATTCGAAGCATTGACTTAGCAGCAATCAATATGGGGAATGGTTCGACCGCCAAAAAGTAAAGCATGCATTTATTTGAAAAGTGGAATCCCTTAATACAGCCGAATTTTTTTAAATTATCAACTATAACGTGTTTTATTCATCGTTACTCCGATGTACTAAATGAGAAGATTTCAATTTTCTGAAATTTGGCAGAATTCTCCCAACTTAAATCAATGTACTCCATTGGCGAGAATTCTTAAGATAGATCGCTTGAAATCCTTTAATAACTGCATTATTTCTTCACGGATCATTAAAATGTAACGCTGTATTCTAATAAAACCTTTGCACTTGTTTTCAAAAATCTATTTCCTTAAGCTCTCAATAAATTGCGCCAAGCCGAAAACTGTGCAAACCGCTAGAACTCACTTTCTGGGAATTTGAGCCATTTTATTTTTTCGCCAAACTAAAAAAATTTACATATTAGCCTCGGAAATCTTCAATTCTTATTGTTTTGCGTATGAAACATTTCATTCCTGCTCTGATTTCCCACTCACACGATATTATAATAAAAAAATAATAATCTTACAAATATAAACTAACAAAAAAAATCATTATTATTCTTTTATTTTTCTTTGAGAATTTAAAACATTTTATTCGGCAAAATCGCCACACATGGCAACCCCGATGCTTATTTCAGACTTTTTTGACTACAGGGGTTACAATTACGGAAAGCTTTTTGCGTGGAGAACATAAAAAATCTCTTAAATTCCGGGAACGGGTGGACTTTCAAAGTTTTAAAGTGGACTATGATTTATTCTATATTATTTTACATATCTGTGCAAAATTTCAGGCTATGATAGGTCCATTTTTGTGGATTTGTATACGAATCAAATCCACAAACAAACAGAATTTCATTTTTATTTATAAGGATTGGTGTATTACAGCCACACGATGTAAATTATTCTTAAATATTATATTCATACTCACCATTATTAAACAAATTGTATATCAGAATACGAAATTTTACATTATCTTATTACAGAGAACAGTCGCGAATTTTAATTAGAAATGATAAATTCACTTAGTGCACCATCATCACCACTCCGCAATTTAAATATTGTACTGAACGTCAGTTAATGACTCCCAATTTGAACCATGGTATAAGATATACTCAGGTGTTTCGCCAACGATAAATTTACGATAAACCAAGACTGAACTAGATCTCGCGCTTCGTTTTATCCACGTTGTTAGTAAGCCAGAGAGCAAGTGATCAAGTTTAGCCTCAGATAAATAGTGTTTGCATGCTGTGTTTGTTATATAGCAAAGGAAAGCAACTAGAGAGTCGCACGTTTTATGACTGAAATCCTTTGTGTTGCTACGTATTCCTAAAGTACAAATTCAATTTTTAGGTTCAGGAAACGAAACTAAATTCGTAACTTAAGTCATGTTTGTGTTAGTGCTGTAAAAGTAACGAAAATATTAATACCCGTATGTATTCATTATTCTAAACTCACTACCAGTTACTAATTACTCGTTACTTTCGTTACTAGTTCGAACGCGAGAGTCTTATAGCGCGTATCTAGAGGAGGGGGGACTGCAGCCCTCCTTTCCTAAATCCTACCCTTTACTTAGCTTACAATGTGATATTTATTGACAACTAATTCTTAGTTAGCAGTTTGATACACACACACCCCTCCTGAAATAAAATCCGGGCTACGCCACTGTACATAGCATTACGTACGATTACAAATGTTTAAAATACTACATGCAATTACATTTTTTTGGTTTTAAAACAAATAAAAATATCATAGATTATTTTTTGACTTTAAAGCGTAAGAGTTGTATTTAGAGCTTATTTTCTCTGATTAATAGATGTTTTTATACAAATGTATTGTTTTATACAATGTTAAATTACCCGAATAACTCATATAGCGCTCATAGAAATCTTACAAAAACATGCTCTCCCCCCCCCCATAGTCTCCCTTCCCTTTTTTAATTCTGAACCCTGGTTTAACCTGTCTATTCTCATTTTAAAAGGTATAACGGAAATCTTGTGCCTAGTGTTTCTGCTTCTGAGCGCGGATTCTTGAAAGATGGGGGTCAAATTACCATCCCCCCTCCCCCTTAGACGTCAACAATTGAAAAACATACTGAACTTTTTTTGAATTATTTTAATACGAGTGGCGTACCCAGGGGTAGACATTGAAATCCCGGTTCCCTCTCGAAATTTTTGTTTAAAACGAAACGATAACTTAAAAAAATATGTTTTAAGTTTACATGCCTAATTTTTTTTTTCAAATAATATTTTAAATAATAAAAATGCGTGAATTCGTTTACTTTATAAAAATATTTTTTTAAGGCTTAATTTAATAACTTGTTATTTATTACTCATATTTCGGTTCTAGCTCAAGCATTAAAAATAATAATAATAAGTTCTCGATCCTTCGGGACCACCCTGAAAAATAATCCTGATTTTACACCACTATTTAGTACTAAAATGTCAGAAAGCACGAGCACCCCCTTACTAACGTGCTTCTATGCTTATAGATATTGCTGTACAATTTCAAGAACACCCCCTCCACCCCCCCCCAAAAAAATCTGATATTGGCATGCACGCATAACATACTATATACCGTACATCCCCACATTGTATAAAACAGACGCCATGTTTAATCCCATATCATAATAGAGCAGCAGATACTGTATCTATCTGATATTGCATCATCAGTAACGAAAACAAAACATACGGATCTTTCAAATCTCACCCAAACGAGACCATTCGGCACATGCGAAATGCAACCCCCTTAGTAATCAGTAACGAAAGCGAAACATATTGCTACTGCTACTCAAATACCAAGACTGATTTTCCCCTTCAAACCGCTATCCGATATCCAGTAACAAATAACAGAAGATATTAGTACTCGATTACCGGAACTCGTTTTCCCCCTTGTATTCGAAGTTCGAAGCTGCTCGATCCGAACGCGCGCAGTAACGATATCAACCGTAAAATAGCAATTCGTTAAACCGAGTCTGACTGATTATCCTCATCTCAGTAACGAATACATGCGGTTTGCAACAGCTCTAGTTTGTGTCGAGAAGGATTTGTTAAACAAAGCTTTGGCTTTGATTTTTTAAGTGGTGTTTTGTAATTAAAAATTTTAAATTTTATTTTAAACGACGTATTTCTCACTTGAGTTAGCTAAGCGGAAGTAGAATCTGCGCATCCCCTTTTTTTTCACATGTTTTGTAATTTTCTTTGCGTTTATTTACGCTTTACCTTAGTGCATTTCTATTACACTAATAAATGAATAAAAAGATTTTTGAAGGTATCTGTTCCACACTCACACACATTTGCGACATAAATCGCGCAAAACTATTTTCCCTATATCACGATTACGACCGAATTAAAAAAATTAAATGCTTCGAGGGAAAAAAAGTATATTTTATGCATGAACTTTTATTGAATAATATGGATGCCCATGATAAGACAACATACTTTAGATACTACCTGACATCCACCATATGCCAATGATTATTTGGGTCAATTTTTATGATTAACACATGATGTAAATGTTAGAATTTATTTTATAATGTATAATAAAAAGTTGTTTTTGGCTAAGAATATTTAATGATGCCTTTTTTATAAAAGAAATAATTAGATTGTTATTTCTTTCGTGAAATAAGCTTAATCTGACCGAGTAAAAATATTCTCTGGTATTTTGTCTGTTATAATTATGTTAGAATATTACCTTTACTTTTATTATTCTTTGCTTTTCTAGTTTTTCTTGATTTTTTTCTCTGAGAATGCGGTCTCATCTAAACCTGTGGGGAAGTTTATGTCACTTTCTTTTCTTTTATCATAGGATAAGTCGATATTTTGTAGGGTAAGAAAAAAAAAACTTCATCTTTACTTTTGTTTTGACAGCTTCTAAAGAGCGCTTATCAGTAAATGCCCTGAAAAAAAAAAATCATTCTGTTGCATTTCTCTCTTCATTCAAGGTAAAAAAAAAAAGTACACATAAAAGAAACCTATATTTTATTGTTTGATTTTTTTCAATTAATAAGAGTTTGTCAAACAAGTTCTTAACATAAAAATTTTGTTGACATGTTTTCTTCCTGCAAAAAATGTCTGGTATTAACATTCTAGTTATTTCTTTTCCGTGTACGTGGTATTATTTAAAATATGCTATTGTTCATGTATATAGTAATTGTTAAGCTGACTAAAAATGTACTAAGGTTTCCGTTTGAAGACCAGAGACCAATATATTTTTTCTTATTTTAACTAGAACCCGAAATTCAGATAATTAACAAACACGAGTCATCTTTTTTTATAACTTTCGCGTCCTTATATAGTATTTGAGCAAGCACAATCAACACAGTTTTTGTAATGATAATCCTTAAATATTATATTTAGTGTATAAAGGGATAGTAAAACGTAGTTTGAATTTCATTCACTTAAAAACATGATATTCTAACTGTATCATTTGCTTTCCAATCATACACAAATTTCCGCGCATTTTTTATTAGAGTTAGGTTATTTGCTTTTTGAGTCTTTCGACTCACTAACGCTATGGCCGAGCCACGCTATGTCTGATGAAGCGGCATCAGGACCGGACTGGACCGCTGAAACGGCCCCGGTGATTCGACCAGACCAGTTCTCAACATTAGTAGCACATCTAGGATGTTAGTTGAGCGGGAAGAGGATGCACAAATACAGTTGAACTCTGTTATACAGTAAAGCACCTTTATACGTTTCTCATTTATACGTTGTTTTCGTTAAGCCCCGTTTCATTTCTATTCATTTTAATGCAAAAATGCTTCTTTTCGGTTACGCACAATTTTGGTTATACGTTGTTTTTAACCTTCGTAAATTTTGAAAATTTTCTTCTCAGTCATAAATTTCTGTTTAGGGAGAAACTTTTCTTAGATAGAGCGTTGATATGACATATCTTGATAAGTATGTGAATGGAACAAAATAATAGTCAGTTGCCAAAACAACATTTCGTTTGTTATTTAGTCGATTATTATAAAAATTTAATTCATTCTATGAATTCATGTAATGAAAGAGTAAAAGTATATAGCAAGAAAGAGTATATAGCAAGTGAGCCAAAGATGGCCATTACGACTTGGGGATTAGATAATCATAATACAGTCAAACCTTGTTTGCACATGACTCTCTAGGGTGCTTAAGAATGATTTACTAAGCGGAGTTTATATTAAATGCACGACGAAATTCTGAATTTTATATAATAAGTGTGTCTATGATGAACTTACATTATAATTTATATGAATGCATGAGTAGAATAAGAATTTAAATTACATAAAATAGATGACAAATTAAAGAAATTATAAGACGGTACGTAGTCCTTATAATTTACCTGTACAATTTGTCTTTTAATCTGCCAACGTACGGGAAGTCGGAACGAAGAATTATCCTAGATAAATTCCTAAAATTTGTTGATAAGGCAACAATCTTTTTAACCCTTTGAGGCGCAACCCTTATCCCAATGCTGAAAAAAGAGCAGCCGTTGCCATCGCTCGACTTAACTACCAGCAAGATGGCGGACGAGCGAAACGTTCATCGCGTGCCACAGATCGTGCCACAGCTGTGCCCGGCACAGCCAGCTGTCGTCAAAAAAAGAGTCTCTAGATCTGTGGCACGCGATGAACGTTTCGATCGTCCGCCATCTTGCTGGTAGTTAAGTCGAGCGATGGCAACGGTTGCCCTTTTTTCAGCATTGGGCAATCTGTCCAGCTGTTTTCGCATTCTTCCATTTTTCAGCAGATGTCAGTGCAAAATAATCGTGACCATTTTTTTTACGGGAAGTGACGTGCTAAAAAGTAAAGGATTCTCGTGGAGCTATGTCACCCGCAACTATTTTTATAGAAACCAAATATATTCTCCGTGACTGGCAACAGTCAAAAGGTCAGAGTTTGGTGTTCCCAGAGCGGGATCACTGCGCGTTAAAGGGTTAATGAAAAATGCTGAGAGATGTGCGCGAGCATAGCCAGCTGTCGTCAAAAAAGGGTCTCTAGATCTGTGGCACGCGATGAACGTTTCGAACGTCCGCCATCTTTCTGGTAGTTAAGTCGAGCGATGGCAACGGTTGCCCTTTTTTCAGCATTGGGAAAGGGTTGCGCCTCAAAGGGTTAATAACCGCAGCGAAATTTATTTCCAAATTTTTAACAGCTGAAGTTCATTCTAGACGACAACTTCGCCGGCTATGAGAATGCTACTACTAAATTGCGAGTCAAGTCAAAAACTAAAAATTACTATATTGCGTTTATTTTCTAAGGTTATATTGTTGTTGAAACTCTGGAAGTTTGAGCACAGCATTCCTACGTTTTGCATTGGAAGGAAAAACCTTAACAAAACTTTCGGCAAATTTTATTTATACAGGTTTTGAATATTCATTAGATCGGTTTGTTTGAAAATAAAGGTTCCACCAAGATTCGTAGTCGGATCGCTGGATTCATACTCCAGAGTACTAACCGTTACATCATGGAACCTCCTTCCTACGGCGTGAATCGAACCCGGGCTGCCTGGATGAAAGCCAGGAATCTGAAACCCCTTGGTCACGCAGGATTTAGTAACAGTTCAATACTTCTAACTTCTGTTAAGTGGAGGCTTCTTGTTTTTAAGCGTGACACGATGACGGAAAGGCAAAAAATACAATTTCATTAAAAAGTTTCTGAATACGATGTACGCGAAATTACTCTTGAGCAGTTGTTAAAGACGAACATATCACATCAGTTACTCAAAGTAATTCGTTAGGATTACATTTTTATGGATTTCTACAATCGGGGAATCAAAATGGCTTCTAACGCCCAAGAAATATCCTTAAAAACACAGTTCGATCTGTTTCTGAGAGTCACTGACAGAACTGACTTCAGAAATAACTCTGCAAAATTTTCTGATGCCCGACACAAACTCTAGAATGTTTGAAAACTCTTCATGTTTGTAACAACAATTAAAATAGTTTGAAAGTAGACATATTCAAATTCTTGGGTATTCGACGTAGTTTCATGTGTGCTATCTTGCATCGCAGACCGTGAAGTTATCCGGGCCGTGAGGCTAGATAACTTTTTAGTCCCAAAATTCTCAGTCTCCAATTGTCTACCCAATCAACACAATTTATGCAATCAGAGTGGGCCAAGTTCACCCAAAAATTTTGTATTGTTTACGGTAGTGATATTTTGACTTTTATATGAATCTTATACAGTTTATAAGACTTTTATACAGACAGTCCAGTTTTGTTGAAGCTCATTGTCATTGTACTCTAAGAGCAAAATGCATAGTTTCAAAGCAAAAACTTGAAAGAGATTATTTTCTTTGCAAATTTAAGATTTTTGTATTTTAAGTGTATCTTTTTCTCTCTTAAAAAATTTTAAAAAATAATAAAAGAAATCTGAAAAATTAAGTTTCGTAACTGATCTTGAAGTTTAAAACCGTGCATGCAATAATATTATCTAGTAAAATTCGAATTAATGTTTAGTTGAAATAATGTAATTTCTACTATCTTTATTTGCATTCTTTCAAAGTTACAATATTTTCCATACATATAATTAATACATTTATAAACCGCTTAACAGTAGTATGTCGATTTCATAAACTTAATAAGAAGAATTTCAAAATGATGCTTTCTTCAAAAGTGCTGAAGTGGCTTATAGAACTTTTATTTCTGCATGATTTTCGAGTTTTGAAATTTTTCTTTTAACATTTCAAGAAGCTATGTTTCTCTAGACTGAAGAATTCGTATCAAAAGTGGATTTCTTAGTACTTTGAAGTACAGCTATACAAAGAAAAAAACCCTATTGATATCAAAGAAGTTTCATTTTATAAAGTAGCAGAGCAATACAGGAATAAAAATGGTCCTGTTATTTTAAATCAAATGTTTTTCTTGTACTTCTTTATCCGACAATCCCTCAATTTTTTCGTTTTTACTTTAAAGAAATTGTTTCACACAAAAAATTAAATGCGTTTTGATCAAGCTATAAGTTCGCTCGTTTCATTTTGAGTTCGCATTCGTTTAGAAAATGCATAAGCACATTGACGGTGGGCAATTTGAAATAATGACCTCTCTTGATTTCTCCGCTAAAGATATACCATGATTTACACATCGGTTACTGAGCGTTTTCCAACACGACTTAAATTGCGCTTACACAGCATTGTAATAAACAGCAGTAAGTAATTCAAATTACGCAGAAGATTGGGACTGTGTTAATGCTATGTTCCTCGGTTATCTGTAGAAGTTCTTTCATTTGATCCCTATCGGATAAAATGACTGTGGCTCTCAGACAAATACTTGGCTATAAAATAAAATTTATGTATCTTCCTAAGTGGAAAATTTTCTGCCATCTAGTATATCACTGTATGGGACGTTAGCACATACTGCAAAAAGAAAAGAAAAAAATCAGAAGCATTACCCCAAAATATGGGCAACAATTGCAGCTTAAATTTGCTGGAACGTTTCCGCATGCTGCGGAAAAATATTCACAAACGCTTCCGTATCTGGCGGGAAAGTATTCAGAAATGTTTCTGTATATTTATAGAGCGTTTCTGCATCTGGCGGAAGAAATATTCAGAGATGTTTCTGTGCATATCGGAAAGATGTTCAGAAACTTTCCTGTACTATGAAAAATGTTACAGTAAAAATTACAACCAGTCAATTTTTGATTTCGCCATATTTCTCTGTTTTGAATTATTTTTTATTGACAATTAGGTGAAGATTACAGAGAGCTGTCATTTTAACACTCACGATTGATAATTCATTCATTCTGTGTTGGTTTCAAACTAAAGACTCTCTGGTGGAAGACGAACGTTTAAACCACTATACAGTACAAAGCTGCAGTCAGTTGACAAAAATATTGAAATAATCGCTAAAGTGCTTCATTAAAATATTAATAGTGCCCTCTATGGATAGAAAAGCAAACAAATCTAAAACTTAAAAAGATTTAAACAAGTATTTTCAGAATGTCCGAGATACAGATTTTCTTGCCGTCCTGAATATTTGACTTCGAAATGCAGTTTATGTTTGCAAATGTGAGAGTCCGAATTGAGCATCAGTTATTGACGCAGCATTTTTCTGCAATAAATATGTAAATATCAGAATTTTTTACAGTGCAACTGCAGGTTTCAAAATCTCTTTGTGAGGCACACTTTTTATCTTATCCTGTCTGTCTTGATTTTTGTTCGAAAGCTTGCTGCTCGTTGTTTATCCGCTTTGTGGCAAACAAGTTATCAAGGACACTTCAGGAGTAGAGTCATTTTAGTTACTTTCTTCGACATGAGAGGGCTGACAGCATTGTACACTATATGTTTCGTATACAGTGCGATGGCTTTTAATGCCAATATACAGTCAAGCGTTTACTGTAGAATGGTTCTGGATAAATTTTGAAGAATTCTGTTTGTCATCTCCATTGTCACAGCAATTATCATTTGTTGCTTATGTCATGCGCTCACCTTCTCTCTCAAGTTCCTTAAGACCCTATGAACCTTCATGGCTTTTGCTTGTGCTTGTTTTTGTCTTGATCTTAACCACGAATTTGTGGTTTAGATCGAGCAAATCAAACTGGAAAGAAGCATCATGAGAAAAAAAATATCAGGTTGTAACGAAAGTTTTCCACCAAACCTGCTTGAATCAATTCATGCAGCTAGCTCTCACATGATTGAACTTGCACGTCAAGTTTATGGGATGCATAGCACGACTAATGGGCATGACACAAACGTATAACTCTTTAGCTTGCTCTCGAGTGGTTGAATACTGATCTTCTTCCATATATCTTACAGACGACCCTCCCTCATCAACATCAGTAGGCCGGCCACAGTCCTTGCCAGTCCTTGCTTTTGAACTTTCATCATCGAACTTTCACACTGTCATATGACTCAATAGTAGTACCTAAAGCTGTACATTTAATTCATTGATATTCTGTAACTGTCTTTATGCAAGAGAACTGGAAGTAAATGATGGTTCTAATTTGGCGTGGTAGTTCCATTTCAGACACATTGTACAATGATTACGGTATTTTTTTACCTTTCACAACACAGAGTTCTAAAGCAAGTCTCTTTCTTTCAAGAGCCCAAAAATAGTCAGACAAAATATGAGCAAACACGCAAAGGCGAACTGTTTGCGTAGACCATATTTGTGGTGGCGAGAAACTTTCGTTACAACCTAATATTATTTCCTTTCAATTGTTCAAGTACACTTTCAGGAGACATGAACAGAGAAATCTGCATGTTTCCTGTTTAACAAAAAGAATATCCATTCCTCTCCATGCGTTATTAATTACATGTTGTCGCTTGAGAAATAAAAAATAAAGAGAAGGCAAAAGAGATATGTATTGAACAACCTCCCCTCCGCTCCTTTTTTTTTAAATAAAAATCAAAGTTATAAAAAGTGAATTCAGTGGCGTTTAACACGTTTATGTTGTACAGAAAATATCCTTTTACTTCTTGCCCTTGACACTCATGTACTGCTCAGTGTCAATTTGCTCTGGTTTCCAGCTTATCCATCAAGCTGTCATTCATCTCAGACGGGAAAAAGATTTTTTAGAATTTTGAACTGCTAAAATGTCTTACATATAAAAAAGCAGTAAAATAGTTTATCATTTTACTCTTCGAAGCATAAAAGTTTGAAAAACATACTACGTATTCAAGCTTTCACCGTTCCATTTTATGCTGATATATTTTCGCTAGCAATTGTTATTTGAAGCATCTGTCTAAATTATTAGATCAGTGGTCGAGTTTACATTCTTTCGTATATGTACGAACTTACTAATGAAGAATTATTTATTTATTTTTTTAAAGATATTTGCTTCCTTCTTATTTCGATAAGGAGTAAAATGATAAAACAAAAGTTACGTTAAATATTTATTAAACAAAATATAACATGTAAATGAAATTGAACTGAAAATATTTTGTTTGGCCAAAATATTTATAATAATAAAGAAAAACCAAAATTATAAGTAGCTTACGCTATATTAATTACTATTCAAAACTTACCTTTTGTGTTAAAACATTCACTCTAATTCCAAATAAACAGTTAGCACAAACTTTAAGTCATAATTTGTTCTTATTGTTATTGTGAACACGCATATCGGATTTGTGTGCTTTGCCCAAAACCCGCTTATAAATCCTTGTCAGTAGGACAACACAAGGGGGGATTCCCTCCGTGTGTGTGTGTGTGGGGGGTCTTTCTAAGGGGCCCTAACCCGTATTTATTCTAAGTTTCGAAGAAAACCGCGGAAAACTCCGAATGGTTAGGTCGACAGACGCGCGATGGGATCTGAATCCAGGGCCTTCACATTTCACCCGTCTACCATTTCCAGTGACATAACCACTGTGCCATGGTGAGGCCTTTACGTTATAATCCACCTACTAAGAACTAATTGGCTTGTGTTGCTAGCTTGAAAATACTTCTACGGTCAAAGTACAGAAATAAACGTAAAACGACACTGATTGTAAAATAATAATTTAGAACAGGTATGGTATAATAAGTTTCTTGTACACTAGTCTCAATAAATAGATGTATTTTACTTAAATTGATTGTTACATCGTCGTATTTGTATTTTATAAAGATAAGTTGACAATTATTAATTTAATCGGAATAATATATATGTTACCGTTAAAGTATGAAATCCGTTATTTTATAGAATACCTAGTTATCCCATGAAATAACTGATTGTGTCCGTTAAAGTGTAAAACTCTCTTGTTTTTCATGGTTTAACTAGTTATTTCATAGAATAACGATCTGCAGCCCGTTAAAGTGTAAAATAATCTATATCATATATATCGCTTTTTAGTATAAGGTACATTTACGTTTCGTTTAACAATATGGAAAGTAGCGGGAAAAAATAAATAAACAAACAAACAAAAAAATGTTAATTTCGAATTCAAATAAAAATAGTGTTTGAAGGACGGCAAAAATACCAAAGCATAAAACAACGAAAATACTTTTTCGCCATACTCTCAAAATGTCAACGACAAGTACATTTACCTTCCACCCCTACTGCATTTATGAACTATTCCAGGCCATAGGTAGAGAACTTGTTTAGCGTGTTGGCGCCAGTGTATTCCGGTTAAGTGATTGATTTTACACTTTAACTGTCTCTCATTAGTTAATTTATAGAATACCCAGTTATTTCATAGAATAACTACTTAAAATGTGAAATTATTAACATATTACACACTTTAACGGACACGATCAGTTATTTCTGGAATAACTAGGTATTCTATGAAATAACTGCATTATATACTTTAACGGTAACATATATATATTAAGCTGTAAGTATGAAATTGTAATAAAATCGTATCTTTGTTGATAGGTATCAATAATTTTGTGTTTGTGAGTGAAACAAAATTAGTGCCTCAAAGAGTTAAGGCATCACTGCCCTTCAGGGGGGTTAAAAACAATATTTTAAAATTTCATCGTTACAAAATGCATCTTATCAAATAGTAAAACCATGTAAAAATATTGTCAAATTAACTCTTTATATGAAGAAATTCTCCTTCCTTTAATGTCAAATATGTATTAAAAAGTTTTTCTTCCCTTAAAAGTCGAGCTGAAAACGTCAGTTTTAAAATATTTTATAGAAAATATCTGTTTGTTTGCAAAACATCTTTCGATTTCGGAGCTACGTTTATGTACTTTCGGTTCCACGGGGATTTTATATCTGGATATATTCCCAGAAATGACCTTCTCTTGCAAAGTAATCTCGTATAAATCGATTTTCATAGATTTTTCTTCGAAGATTTCATAACGCGATGACACGTAACACTCAAGATAATTCAGATTTTCACTCTTTTTGATATACGAAAAATATTTGTAAAGCTTTCATTCTATTTTTAGGTTGTTTTTTTTTAACATGATATATAGTTCTGTTTCCTTTAGAAGTATATTTTTTTTAGCTTTGTCTAAGAGAAAACTTTTCGTTTTCTTCATTTCTGCGCAGAAAGGAAGACTGTACCAATAAATATGTTTTTAAAACACAATAAGGCTTACTTTGAACATTAAATGCTAATTATAATGTAAGCGTTCAACACAAGTGGGTTTACTTGTAAAACGAGTCAGTTTAACACCAGAAATTAAGAATTAGTTTTAAAAATCACGTGTTTCTTTTAGAAATTCGTGTCTATCAGAGTCCAAAGTCTTGCAATCCAAACTGGATAAACTCATATTCAGTGTGTCTCAAAAGGTCGTTGCCTAAGTTGACATGCCGGTCTGTCATACTATGGCAACAAAGATTTACAGACGAACTTGTGCCTGGAATGCAATCGACGACCGCTAGAGGGCAATGTTCGCAGGCTTATGGAAGCTTGATCATTTTAGCCTAGGACGCTGCCAGAGATGGATTAATCGGTTTACTAACTCAGAATGAGCTGAAATGCTTGCGCGTATGGTACGGGGGATGGGAATGGACAAGTGGCGGTACGAATGTACCTTGAGTGCAATGTTCGCAGGCATAGAGGGTAGGGTGAAATTATGCCAAAAGATGTGCGATTTTTATTAAATGTCTTATTTATTAAAAAAACTTTCCATCCACGTCTCAGTATGATCACGCTTCCATAAACCTACGAACATCGTCTTCTAGCGGTCACTGTTTGCATTTCCGGACACAAGTTCCTATGTAAATATTGTTTGACATGGTGTGACAGACCAGCATGTTAAGTTTGGCAACGATTTGTTTTGCCTGCATATAGTACATACCTATATATATATATATATATATATATATATATATATATATATATATATATATATATTACGAGTCAGATCCTGACTCTGAAGATTGGTTAGTTAGCAAGTCAGAAACATGTCTTTTATATATTCATTTATTAATTTGCTTTTGGGGTAGTTAGTACTAACTTAGTAAAAGAAATTGCATTCAAGGTAATACATTTTCTACTATTTTATTATTTATTGGGTAGTCTGGTCTGTATGTGGATTTGCATTGTAAAATCAAATCATAACACTGTCAAATTAGCATTGTCAGCCCAAAACATCAATTAAATTAAAAACAAACTAAAAGTATTCCTAACTTATTAATTCCCAAAAGAAGGTGTATTGTTGCAATTTTACCTACCAGTAACGTAATTCTCAAAATACTTTCAAGAATTTTTTATTCTTAAATGCGTAAACATGTATAAATTCAATAGAAAGAGTTCTAAATGATACCTCAGTGTTATGACTTACGAAAAATACCCTTCTATAGCATTTAATAGTCATTAATTATGGTATTCTTCTAACACTTTCTGGTTAATTTTTTTCAGGAGAGGCTTTTACTCTCTGTGCTCCCTCAGCACGTAGCGGCAGAAATCAGGGAAGATTTAGGTGCCGTCGTGACTGGACAATTTAAAAAGATCTACATGAGCAGGCACGAAAACGTTAGGTGAGTGCAAACAAAGATTTTGGTGCATGAACTTACGAAATTCATACTTTTATGTTGACGAAAGAATAATTGGAAAAGTATATTTAATAAATTAACCCCTTGACCATCATGTAATACATGCATATGACATGAAATTTCCGCAAAACATGACGTACATGTGTATATCAATGTTTTATTTTAGTACATTTACTGTAATAGTGTTGTTTAGATATTACACTATGCGTGAAAATTGTGGTTTGGTAATAATAATTTAATGAAAGTTATTAAATTTTTAATCCTTAATCCTAAATCAACGTGGGGTGCTTAACGTAAGTAATTATTTAATTTAAAATCTTTTACAGTTTTTACTTGAATAAAATTAATTTATTGTCTCATTCACTCAGCATGTTACTGAATGAGACCATTATGTTAGGTTTCTTTGACCCAACGATGATTAAATTTAGCAAATGAAATGATTCATTTATGTCAATGCGGTTTTTAATTAATTAACTAATTGTGAGGATTAGATAATTGTTTTAATTAGGATATTTTCTGAGATTTTTGACATTATCATTGAATTAATGCATGCTGGTTCATTTGAGTAGATGAAGTTTTTCCTTCAAATAATGTCTACAATGGTTTGGTTTAGTCACTAATTGTTTGCTAATTCAAAAGAGATAATGAAACTAATTTCTAAAGTATTATTTTTTCTAATCAAAATGCACATTGGTCGAACTTTGATGCTTTTGTTTATTAAAGCAAACCATAGGGAAATACAGGGTGATCAGTTTAAAAGAGTACCCGTTGGTTTTTCTTATTACCCTTAAATCTTGCGAATGTGACAACTATTCTAACACTGAATTATAATTTTTTTAACCTTGTTCAAGTGTGGGAGCCAATTTCCAACACTGATGGACTGTTACAATTTCATTTGTGAGGTAAATAGTTCAATAGTTGCCCCGTCAATAGTTGCCTTCAATAGTTGCCCCGTCATTCAAATTTAAGGGTAATAAGAAAAACCAACGGCTACTCTTTTAAATTGAATACCCTTTAGAATCAGCAAAAATACCGTTAATTTATCACTATATTCTATAGAATAATTGATAAGCAAAATCGACAAATTTTTTGCTGCTGTTTTCTTGTAAATTTACTTATTATTGGCAATGCAGATTTATTTTATCGTTTAGTTCTATTGCATTATTGTTTACGTCTTTAGTTCAGACAATTCAGATTATACCAAAAAATCTATGTGTTCTTTAATTGTGTCGCTATTTCTTTCGAAAAGAAAGTTTAAATTCTTAATACAAATTTACGTTCTTAATGCAAACACATCCATGTATTCCTCTCTCTTTGCTTTCTCTTTTAACTAAGTTTAATGCTTTAATATTTTTTATGTGGTACTTAGTTAAATTAAAATGTATTTTTATTGTTCATTAAGAACTAAACAATACTTCTAATGCAGTTTTTTAGTTCTGGAAAAGTGTTTTTACATAGCGTAGTTCAGCTCTTTAAAAGACATTTGAACTTTTTCAAGTCGCTGACATAAATTGTTTATTCTTAAAAGTGTTCGTAGATTGCATGCTTCTTTTAACCTTTCACTTACCGGTTTATTTTATAGTTATTCAATAACATTAAAAATGAAATTGTTTCAGATGGTATTTTATTAACTTATTTCTATGTTTTATTTTAAAAGCATGGCCAGATAAATCACTTAATCATCTCTATAACTTAATAGGATGTCCTGTGAGGCTAAAACTATTTTCAGATTGTATTTTTCCGTTTCTATTACTTTTGACTCGTGTCATGTATGTAACCCGAAAAATAAGATCTCTATTAGAGAATAGCTCTGTGTCTTTGCAGTAGAGGTGCAGCATTTTATTTGGATACATTATGGAAAAAAGTGTTCATTTTTATTATCTTTTAACGGTATTCTTTTTAAAATAATGATATTCGAATAACTCTATAAATACATATAAATCGAATTTACCTGTGCAATTATAGTTTTATAAACCTCCGAAAATTTCAAGATGATGCCTTCTTCCACAGTGTCCCGTCATCTAATATTTTCTAGTTGTGAAAATTTCTTTTTCTATTCAAGAAGTTCTATTTTTTTCAAGAAGTTCTTTTTCTATTTCAAGAAGTTCTATTTTTTTATTTTCAACAATTCATATCAAAAGTGTATTCTAAGTACTTTGAAAAGCAGGCATGTAAAGAAAGGGAATATTTTTTCCTTTTACATTTTATTTTCTTTGTAAAGTAGTCTCTTACATACATCCTACTAATATTATAAATGTCAATGTTTGTATGTATGTTTGTTACTCTTTCACGCTGAAACGGTTTGATGGATTTGGATGAAATTTGGAATAAAGACAGTTTAAGTCCTGGATTAACGAACAGGCTACTTTTTATCGAGCGAAAAAAACACTGTTCCTATAATATACAAAAGAACTATCTTTTATTTAAAAAAAAAATACAATTGAGTTTTTATTTTGCAAAGCCGTCGACAGAGGGCGAAAACTTATAGAATACTCAATTTTTAATAAATAAAATCACCTGAATAATTTTTTTCCTTCTGACGTGGATTTATGAGCGGATTTCGGACGAAGCACACAAATCCGAAATGCTTGTTACACAAACAAAAAAAAAAAAAGTTTTGAAACTTTCATTCAGTTCGAATTATGCATTTTTCTGCTCATCTTTTTCCCTTTCTATTTCTGGTATATTACATCCAGAAAAAGGATGTTAGAAATATCAATTTTAATTTTGTTTAATCACACTCATGAATAATGATACACTTTCCAACTAAATGGAATAAGGAAAGGAAATAGAGAAGACGAATGGATTATGATACGCTTTTAATATCAAGCACTTTAGTGCGTTTTTAAAATCTGAAAGTGTTTCAGATATTCTTTTTTTTTCCCTTTCCGTTTTTTTTTGATAACTGCAGATCCAGACGCTCTTCAGAATTAATATAGGGCGAAAATAATTTGTACCTTTTTGTAGGTTTTTATCACTAAACCATCTTATTTTTGTAATACTCCCGACACGGTAAATAAGGTAAGCATTGCATCGGGGCACCAGCTTCGAAGGGCGTCATTTCGAACTCAAAAACTAAGTAGATCATAAAAGGGGGCGTCTTTTTTACGTTAGCAGGCAGGGGCGTAGCTGAGGGGGGGGTTTAGGGGGTCATAACCGCCCCCCATGAGAAATTTTTTGCCATACAAAATGTATATTCTTCACTCCCTTATCACACACATGTATGCATATATCTGAGTTGCAGTAGTCGTAACCCCCCCCATGAAAAATTTCTGGCTGCGCTCCTGTTAGCAGGGGTCGCCACTTACCCTAGGGCCGCCCCTTTTTGTAATTTTAAATTCCACTCAGAATCTGAGATACTTCAGTGCCAAGGAAGCCGGTGAAAAACACAAAGATGGCGATTAAGATGGCGAACCAGCTGGTTGCCGGTGGCGGCGAGTAAAAAAATATTTCTGATAATTTAAATGTACTATATTTATTGAATTTCTTTTTTTTAAAAAGCTGGTAGTTTTCTTTTTCTTTCCCAAGCTGTCTGGGAGAAATAATACGTCTCGACTAGACATTTGTATGAGCTCTATATTTATGGAATCGTTTCTTATTTAGCTTGCATTAGTTTAAAAAAAAAAAAAACCCAATGATATTCGTATTATTAGCATACAAAAACAACATCCAATCACCTTATGTTTGACAGTACCTATGTTTCTAATGGCAGTTTCTTCCTTAAATAGATTGTAAAAAAGTAAGGTAATTTAGCTAAGAATATAGCTTCCTTTAGCAGATTCTGAAAAAACAGGGTCCATGTACGTTTTCTATTACAAATCTTATAATGCTCTCTCCTCGCAAATAGGCTATCAAGCGAATCTATTCTCTTACAAAAATTATTTATATACATACGAATGAATTTATATTAACAACTAACTGATAATATATTAGAGTTTCAAAACTTTTCTGACTTATATGAAGAGAAAAAATAAGGCAATATCTTTGTTGTCAATTTCTCTTTGTATTGTCTGACACTAAAAAGAAAATTAAAAAGAAAAGGTTTCTGTGTTGACTCCATTCTCCTGACAGTTCGAAATGAAGTATTTGTTACAATAAAACACAAGGTTTAATAAGTATAGGAGTGCCAAAAAAATACGTCAATAGAAAAGATAGTTTTGCATGACCAACACCGTTAAAATAAAATGAATATCATAAGAAATTAATTTCAGGTAACGTATTTTCAAGCTCAAACGTATTTGCAAAATCCATATGGCAGAAGCATTAAATAGGTTGTTAAAAATAGCGGCAAAAATGTCTATTGGCAAAGTATTCTAAAATTGTAATAATCTCTCTACGGTTTCTTCTTCTTTTTTTTTTTTTTTTTCTTTTTCAAGCGAATTTCAGGTTCGAGTTGAAATTTTGTGTGGACATAGTGTTTGACCTAGAAATAATACATGATTATAGCCATTTTTTTTTAAAATTTATAGATACTGAAGGCATTTTTTACCGATATTTTACTGATTAAAGATAGCTCCAAAACTACTAATCAGAGAATGGCAGTAATTACGCCATCATATGAAATACCCAGAATGGTACAACTACAATTTAAAAAAATCATCAGTACAAGTTATGATTACAAGGGTGTCGATATGGACATAAAAACGTGGTTTTCGTGAACAGGTTAATAATCCCTCCACAAAAGTTGCTGAAATATTAGTGAAATTTCCGACAAAAAATTATTTTTCTCAAAAAACACTGAATTAAAATTGATCATTATAAATAGCATTTCATTTTTATTGTTGTGATATTCGAAGAATAAACCGTTTATTATGAAAAAAAATTCATAAGGCAAGTCAGAGACATGGTGCGAAAAAAAAAAAAAAAATATGTGGGAAGTGTGGAGGGGGGGGGAGGTAAAAGGTAGAAAAGACTCAAATTCTCACAAAATAGCTTGACTATGAACATTAATAATAAAAATCATGAATTTCGGAGGGTAGGGGGCAGACCTTATGGCCCACCCTCTACATACGTCCCTCAGACAAGTTAACTAATACTACTTAAACACCTTTTGTGGAATGATTATTAATCGGTGTATGGAAGTTTTGGACCCCTGTGGCGGAACGAGATCGCCTCCGCGCACACAACACCTCGGCAATCGAAGTCCACGCATGTGGGTACCATTTGCTCTGTCAGATAACGTCTTAATCTACCATGCGGAATTCGCGGAATCAAAACCAGCTTCCACCACAAGCTTCCCTTCATGGATGACCCGGACAACGAATACGCATTCTCCTTCTTACCTTCAAGGGAACACGGGAGCACCCTCCGGGGGAGCGGGCCGTAAAGCGGTTTACAACTTTATTTCCCCCGCTAGACACGTTTTCATTCCACGTCCAAGCAGTTCCTCTCCCAAGCACGACAATACCGCAATACAATACAATACCTCAAAACATTATTCTTATGCATATATCCAAATTCCAAAATGAATCGCAATATACATCACAAATTGAAATATTACAATATACATATACTAGACTACAAAATAAAACATTACAACACATGTATGCCACATTTTAAAATGAGATATTACAGGATAACAACATGCATTATTAAAATAATTCACAACATGCATGTACAACATATATATTACATATATATAACATGCATTACTACAATATCATACAATATACAATACACTCTCTCTACTATTTCTGTTTCTCTACATTTTGGTTCCCCCCCCCCCTCTCTCTCTTTTCTTTAGTTTCTTTTGTAATTTAGGAATATTGTTTGCAGTATACGGTAATTTTGACATATTTCTCTTAAGTATTTTCTATTTTCTATCAGAAACATAGATTGCTGATGGATACCTACAGAACTATTGGATATGAAGTGGCGCTTCATCATGGGACATTTTTTTGTATATGTAATGTAACGGGTATCCTGTTTGTTCACAATCACATAGATAGAACATCTGCTTTCTTCTGGATGGTCTCTCATCTTCAGGGATGGATGGCGCCAACACCACCTCAGTCATCTATCTTTCGCTCTTTCAAAGTCCGCAACTAGCGGCTACGAAGCCCATATGGCGTGGCACACGATACAGCGATCGCAACGAATGACAAATTCCATAACGGTTGGAACATAGTTCGTCAGCCTCGACTGACTCTAAGGGGGGGGGGGGTAAAGTGGCGCAGAAGGAGATCGCCTCCGAGCACCCAACAACTCGAAAATTGAAGGCCGGCCAGGGGTACCTTTTGCAAGGTCGGATAAAGCCTTAATCTACCATGCTTAATCCGCGAGATCAAAACCAGCATCCGCCACACGTTTCCCTTCACTCCACATTCCTAGGTAATTCTGAATTCTTTTTATGTTCTCTATTTCATCTAAAAATGTTCTGCTGTATTTTTGGAACATCTTGTATATTTCTTATTGCTGTCATGGTGCTTATTTGAACAAAAACCAAAAATATAATTAAAATTGGGGCTTATAAATATCCCCCCCCGCCTTTCACATGCAGTGATCCATTCAGCTTCCCAAACTTTACTGTGCTTGCTCCAGAAAAAAAGATACATTTCATTTCTCTAAGCATAGAAGTAAATCACCGAAGTCTTTCTCTGCTTCGCCTTTGATAAGCACTCTTAAACAGATCCCCGAAACAAAAGAGAAGAGAAAAGCAACGATATTGTATTCATTTTTTCTTTCTTTTCCAGCTAATAATGACGCTTCCTCTCAGACACATAAGAAAACAGTGTCTGGCTGAATTTGATTAAAGTAAAAGGCAGTCTAACTGAATACAAGAGAAAAAAAAAAATCAGTAACAAATAACGTCTCAAAAAAGGGTGTTTCTACTTGGTTAAGTTTGAATAAAAGTACAATGTAACCTAATTCATGCTTACAAAATATACGTGTTTCTTTTGGGTTTTTTTCGGGAATAATAATTTTCACATTAATGATAAGAAAATTTCTGAGAAGTCTTATTAAATTCATGTTAACCCTTTAACGCGCAGTGTTCCCGCTCTGGAAACACTTAACACTGACGTTTTGACTGTTGCCAGTCACGAAAGGATATAGATTGGATTTCTATAAAAATAGTTGTGGGTGATATAGCTCCACGAGAGTCATTTCCCGTAAAAAAATTGTCACGATTACTTTTTAACAGCACTGACATCTGCTGAAAAATGGAAGAATGCGAGAACAGCTGGATAGATTGCCCAATGCTGAAAAAAGATATCCGTTGCCATCCCTCGACTTAACTACCAGCAAGATGGCGGACGTTCGAAACGTGCATCGCGTCCCACAGATCTAGAGACCCTGTTTTGACGACAGCTGGCTGTGCGCGGGCACAGCTTCTGCCCGCGCACAGCCAGCTGTCGTCAAAAAAGGGTCTCTAGATCTGTGGCACGCGATGAACGTTTCGATCGTCCGCCCTCTTGCTTGTAGTTAAATCGAGCGATGGCAACGGTTGCCCTTTTTTCAGCATTGGGGAAGGGTTGCGCCTCAAAGGGTTAAAGCTGTTACGCTGATTATCATGATACAATCGCAAAAAGTATTTCTGCGATTTAGGAAAATTTTCCTGTCAGCAGTACTGACGGAATATCTCCGTTATTTGATGAATATCCGTTTCTTTTTTCTCCTGCCAATTGAAGAAATTTCTTCAGATTCAACGTTTTTTTTTTTTTTTTTTCCTTTTCGGGGAAAATTCACGGAAATATAACATTTCCAAGCGGCACGAAAATTATTGGATGAAAAATGGGGACTAAATTAGTGTAAAAAGATCCACTCTCAAAAATTAATTCTGCAATTCATGGAAATTTTTATGGTAGTAGTGCTGCTGGAATATCTTTGTCATTTGAGGAATACCGGTTTCTTCTTTTCCACCTGTCGAATGAAGAAACTTTTTCATGAAATTCTTTTTCCTCTTCTTCAGATTTCGGGAAGAAAAATTCACGGAAATGTTACGTTTTCATGCAGCAGAAAAATATTACGTTTCCGTAGAGTACGCAAATTATTCTTTGAAAAATGAGGGTAAATTAGTGTATAAAGACGAGTTTTTCTCAGAGTGCAGTTTGAGGAGAAAAATACACTTTTTTCCCAAAAAGCTATGAATTATTGCAGTTATAAAACACACTCAAACGATGCAATCAATCTGCTTAACATTCATATATTGTTCGCGCGAATGTATTGTTAAGCTGAATTACAAGAAAAGAAACATTATTCAACGGATATTAAAAAAAAATCGTACCACCATCGCCTCAAAAAGTACAAAGTTTGCACGAATTAGTAAACACAAGTAATCAGTAAATGGCTAATAACAACAGCAATAGTTAAAATTAAAAAAGGCATCACTATTAACTCAGCTTCTGACGGCTGATTCACTTGCAGTATCATCTGTAGTCACACTCAAGAATGAAACCCCTCTTATACCTTTCTTGACGGGGCATGACGTCATATAGAAAGTTCTGGATTGGTCGTCGTAACAAACATTCCTTATCAAGATGAACAAAAACTTCTATGATATTCGAAGAACTTCATTTTGTCGCGAAAGTTACCAAGCTTGCCGAGAAAGTGCGTAGGTTTGCCTGTAAATCAGTCTTTTCCACCATAGACTCAGTATGGCAGGGACGCGGCATTACAGTTTTGTAACAGTAAAATAAAATCTGGAGTGACTCCACTCGACTTTCCGAACACTTACGATTAAGATCATCAAGCAATTAAATAAATTTTAATCGATGAATAATTCAGCAAAAACACTTAGTTTTTTTCAATTTGAGCTCAATCGAATGTACCGTTTAAAAGCTTGCACACTTTCAAGAATTTCCCCCCCCCTTAGGCCATAATGTAAAAGAAATCTTTGTCATAGCCCTGTAGAAAAACTATAGTCCTATACACACCAAAATCAATACCGGTCTTGCAACGGTGGTCTATAGCATATATACCCAACTTGAGCTCAATCGAATGTACCGTTTAAACGCTAGCGCACTTTCAAGAATTTCCTTCCATAGGCCATTGATGTAAAAGAAATCTTTCTCGTAGCCCTGTAAAAAAACTATAACTCCTATACTCACCAAAATCAATACCGGTCTTGCGAGAGGGGTTTATGACATATATACCCAATTTGAGCTCAATCGAATCCCCCGTTTAGGAGCTATCGTGTTCACTCACACACACACATTCATATATACATCTCTTAAAAATAGCATAAATAAATTCAGAAGACCTCAAAACGTGTAAATACACCAAAATTTCGAAGTCGAATTTTTTCATGATTACAAATTACTTACTCTTTGCCGAATTTTTCATTTTACAAATTACTTTCCTTACATGGTACATGTTCGGAAAGTAATAAATATATAAATAAATAAATAACTAAAAATATTAACTACCTCCTGAGCGGCTGAAATATAAAACTCTGTTGTCTCGCATCCACTCCTATATGTTTTGTTACAACCCATGCATCTATCCATTTGGTTACGATCATTAATGCGGCAGTCACGGCACTACCCATCCATGATTAAATTTAGCAAATGAAATACTTTATTTATGACAACAACAATGTGGTTTTTAATTAATTAACTAATTGTGTGGATAAGATAATTGAGTTAATTAGGATATTTCCTGAATTTCTCGTCATTATCATTAAATTAATTCATAAACTGAACAGACAAACCGAAATTATAAGCACTTTTTAATCCTTTCAAGCGCACGAATTTCCAAATGTAAAAAATGTGCAGTCGTTGCCATCGCTCGATTTAACTACCAGCACATCGCGTGCCACAGAGATAAAGGACATTTTTTACACAGCTGGCCGCACAACTAAATTCTGTAAACTTTAATATTGAAATAATAATGAAAACTAATTATTGCAAATGTATATATATATATATATATATATATATATATATATATATCGAGAGAAGCATGGAAATAGTATTCGAAAGAATGAAACCTAAATATTGTAAAATTTAATGCTGAATTAATTAGTGAAAACTAAATATTGTAAAGAACAAATAGCGAGAATCATCGAAATAACAGTAGAAATAATTAAAACTAAATACTGTTACCGTCGTTTTTGTCTACTAGAGAAAACTAACCTTACACTGTATTCTTTCTTCTCACTCTCTGAAATGCACACACACACATACACATTACTATATTTTCGAAATCTTTAGACAATAAGATATTTCATTTCCAAACATAGAAGTAAATTGCCGAAGGCTTTGCTGTCTTTGGTTTTGATGAGAACTCTGGGCGTATTGCCAAAACAAAAGGGAAACATACATAGTTTTTTTTTCTTCCTTTCTATCTAATAATGCTTCCTTTTAGACACATAAGAAAATAGTGTCTGAGAGAATTTGATTGGAAAAGAAAAATAAGATAATGCAGTGAAAAAAATCGCAAATAAGATCATGAAATACGCTTAGAATGTAACATAACTGATGTGATTTTTTCTTGGAATGTTATATGGTATTGTTTTAGAATTGTCATAGAAGTTCTAGAGAACATTTTTGAAAGTCTTCATTTATATTAAATCTGTTATACGCAAACTAAATTTTTTTGCGGTTTAAATAGAATTTTTGTTTCTCTTTATTTTCAGCGTAATTATAATAAACTATTCAAGGCACAAAACACCAAGAAACGGTGCAATTAATTTGTTTAGTAGGTATCCAAACATATGAAAAATAAATTATAATTGCAAAATATGACTTTTATCTGCTATAAATTAATCTGAAAGTGTATAAAATATTTTCCCAATTTTTTGTAGAACGATCTTCAAAGATCAATTCCCAATCAATATTTTACCAAAACAACAATAAGTTAAACGCAGCAGCTCCTGAGAAAAATTATACGTCGCATACAGAAAAATACTCTCCAAGTAAACACTAAGTCAGTGCAGTATCGTGCAAGATCCTTCACTATTCCAAATGGTAATAAAATATATTCAAAAAGTCGCCACATTTGCCGCTAAAGACAAGATTTTAAAACTGTCGAAAACTTGTTTAATATAACATATATTTGGACAGATAGCTTTTAGTTGATCTAATAAGATCAACTAAAAGAATTCCAAAAATCCATAATTGGCTGTCTGGCAAACAGATTTACATGCAATCAATGTAAATTTTGAATATTTTACGAATAGAACATTGATTTTAACGTATATTAAAGCTTATAAAAACAATATGATAGACTGAAATAATGTCATCCGTAATAAGGCAATAAAAAGCTTTTTATAAAATGTTAAATAGTCAAAACTAAAAAATAACTCAATTTTTAGAAAAATCATAAAACACAAGTAACTAACTAAAAGTAAGTAACATAAAACTAAGTATACAAACACTAAACACAAATAAGGGTGTGCGTGTGTGTGTATGGGGGGGGGGTCAGAGAAAGAGAGGTAGGAAGAAAGTAATCAGAAACATACATCAACTGTTTCCAATCAGAATGAATGAAAGGAATAGAAAACCGTCATTCAAAAGATGCTTCACGTACTGGGCAAGAACGTATTTTAGGAGCCCTCTCCTCTCAGAAGTTTTAAGTCTTTCTGTGAAAAATTCTCCCGTTACCACCTTTTAAATCCCCTCTCATTTTTTTTTCTGGATACGTTACCTGTACTGGGTAATGGAAAACCTTCCAAAAAAAAGAAGAGGGGCGAATACTAAAAAGTGCACAAGATCTTATCTTTAGAAAATTGAAAACGATGGTTAAAATTCCAACATGAGTGACAGTAAAAAATTTGAAAGGTTCATGCTCCGATACGTGTACCTTTAATGGTCTTTGAGCCTAAATTTGAGATCTGTTTTGGTCTGACCAAAGTAGCCCAAATCATAATGACAAGATACTATAAAAAAAAACGGATCTCGAAAAAAATAGGGTCCTCGACTAATGAGAAGTTTAGGTGTAAAGATGACTTTGAAACCGAAATGTTGGTGAAGTTTAGCAGTTTGTTAACATAAAGATAAAAGTAATTAAAGTTATTAAATATAAAAAGAGCTCTATTAATATTTTGAAACAACGAGCGACAACTAAATATTTTGGGTGATTAATCTTGTTTGTTATAATTTAGTTTTGAAATACCTTTTTAATTACTTACAGCAATTATTTCGTTTTTAATAAAAAGTACATACTATTTTTCCTACAAAATGTTTGGGGCATTTCTTTTTGAAATTAAACACAATTTTCTTGTTAGAATGAATGTATCAGAAAATAAATCGAACAGTCGATAAAAATACTTTACAACGGACTAAGCTGTGAAAAGTCTCGTTTTCAAAATCCAATAAACTTCTTTTTGTGATGTAAATACGACAAAGAGGCTTGTTAAATATTTGAACTGTATTTATCTTCTTTCTCCTCCGCTTTGTTATTTTCAAATTTATTTCAAGCTCTTCAAATATGGTGTAACTGCACTTTGTAACATCAACTTACGAATTTTTCATTTTCTTTTTTAATATTCTTTGGGTTTTCGCTGAGCAAAATTTTAAAATGGTAGTACATGAATGATGTCCTATCCGTAACTGTACTCAGGGCCTTACCCAGTAAAAATTTTTGGGGATAGACCAAAAATTTCGGAGGGGTTCGAAACGGTGAAAAGGATGGTATTTTACACAAAAAAACTGAATTATTTTATTAACGTCATTATTATTTTATTAACAAGACTCTAAATTTGGGGGGTTCGGATCCCGTGATCCCCCTGTACCGTTGACTGTACTGCTTATAGAAATTAGTTGAATCCCTATTCTACAGCAAAACAACAACGCATACATCACACTAAAATTTTGCGTTCCTTCGTGCTTCTTATATAGTATAGTATATTTTACAGTTTATATACCACCTGTACAGTTAGTTCGGAGGTTTTGCAAAGTGTGTGTTTCTTCTTGCATGAACGCACTAACGTTATACTCGAAAGGAAATTATTGGGCATGCTCACGTATAACGGAAATCAGTGTCTAAATTTATCGAGAACTTCAGTAACACCGTAAATGAGTGAGACTCAAGGTAGTTTAAAAGTACTTCAGAAGTTCTACTGCTAGTCATATTGATTACGAATATTTTAGTTTGAATTTTTTAATATTCTTTAGTCATTGATCGAAGTGCTGATACAGAGAAAAGTAGTGAAGAATATCACTGCATGCAATTGTGACACTTACAAATCGTTTAGCGGAGTTCAAACTACGTCGTTATCGACGCCATTAATGTAAAGTACACTGAAGTCGCGAAAACCTGTCTTTATACAGTTAAAATCAAAATAAAATTTTCCGGTTCTCGTCTCTATTGACGATAAGATTCAGCCAATCAGAATTCGATATCACAAAAAGCGATTGAAAAATGGCGGACTGCTAGCTCCAATGCAAATCGAAAAAAATATCAATTAATAGAAAAAAATAAAATGTATTTAGTTGAATAAAAAGTGTAACATTATACGAAAATATTTTTTTTCACTTAATTATTTATCTTTTATATACGATTCTTTCTCGAAGCATTTAATTCTGTTAATTATATTCATTGTCTTACGAAATAAACTTGACTTTCGAAAAGTTATTTGCAGAATTAGTAAAACTCCAACTACGTCATAGTTCATCCCTGAAAATATTTATTTGAGATACTTAACTTTTTCCAAAAAGCACATTTGAGTACTTAATTAAAAATATTTTTAATTCATTTATTGAGTACATTGAAGATTATCCTTTTGTTTCTTACTACAATTTATAGATGACAATACCTTTATTGGATTATTTATTTAAAATTTTCACGTCACTAGAAACTTTGTCGTACTCATTGCGAAAACTCTATTAACGGCATTAATGTATTTATCGTTATTAATCTTAATGTGGAAATTAGTGTGAATGAACCTTTATTTGAAAGTGGCAACTTTAGTGGTTAGAGTGCCGGACTCAGGGGCGGCCCGACACGGTAAGCAACACATGGGGGGGGCGTCGTCTTTGAAGAGGCGCCATTTCGATTATTCGCACTAATCTAGAGCATAAAATTGGGCTCCTTACGTTTGCAGGAGGGCGCTACGTACCAGAGGGCCACACCTTACCGGACTAACGATGATCGGAAAGTTGCAAGTTCTGCTGCTACTTACTGAAGACCACTGTGTACGTGCGGTGTTAGTGCGCACTAAATCTGTGTTTCCAAAAGTCTTGTCAGTCGTAGCATCTTCTGAGGGGCAAAAAAGATTTAAGAAATTCAATCCTCTTTTGTTATTTTTACTTTCCGAACATGTACCATGTAAGGAAAGTATTGTAATCATGAAAAAATTCGACTTCGAGATTTTGGTGTACACGTTATAAGGTCTTCTAAATTCATTTATGCTATTTTTACGAGATGTATGTGTGTATATGTGTGTGTGTGTGTGTGTGTGTGTGTGTGTGTTTGTGTGTATGTGAGTGAACATGATAGCTCCTAAACGGGGTATTCGATTGAGCTCAAATTGGCTATATATGTTATAAACCACCGTCGCAAGACGGTATTGATTTTGGTGTGTATAGGACTTATAGTTTTTCTACAGAGCTACGACAAAGATTTCTTTTACATTATGGCCTATGGGAGGAAATTCTTGAAAGTGCGCTAGCGTTTATAAACGGTACATTCGATTGAGCTCAAATTGGGTATATATGTTATAAACCACCATCGTAAGACCGGTATTGATTTTGATGTGTATAGGACTTATAGTTTTTCTACAGGGCTACGACAAAGATTTCTTTTACATTATGTCCTATGGGGGGGGAGGAATTATTGAAAGTGCGCTAGCGTTTAAACGGCGCATTCGATTTAGCTTCAATTTCGTATATGTGTTTGAATTATTCATCGATTAAAATTGATTTAAATGCTTGGTAATGATCTTAATCTTAAGTGTTCGGAAAGTCGAGTGGAGTCACTTCAATTTTTTTAAATTTTGGAAGACATCCCCTAGAAGGGATTTATCTGGCAGGTACAAAACTAAAGCATATTCTATGTTGCAAGTTACCCTCTCCAGACAATAAAATAAAATAAAATAAACTATTTTTGATCAGACATGGAGCAGAATCTCTTTAACATAGAATCTGAAGCAAACAAGATTAAATTATACATTGTCTGTCAGTCTTTCACTACAGTCATTTTCCAGTGCTTTAGAAATGGATAAAAGAAAGCTCGAAAAAACAAAATCCTTCTCTCTCCTCTATCTAACCAATAAATATTTCTGCGCCGGGACAGTAAATAAAAGTGAAAGGAGAAAACTTGAAGTTTTGGACAACCCTGAAAAATATATGCGCCCTTATCTCCTACACTTTCGTATTCAGGTTATAAGGCATAATGTACTTTATCTCCTTCACTCTGTGCCGCTGAAATGCATCTTCTGGGCCGAGAGGTGATGGGAAGAAAAGTGAAGTGATTTTGAGAGACTCACAGACAAAGAATAATGTTTCCAGATAGATCACTTCTGTGGTAGGGAGAGCAATATTGAAAGAGCATTTGTTTTAACGTAGTTTAATCATTCATGATACTATTGACAGCTTCAAGAATTCATATTATTAGCTTAAATTAATTTTTCTTTATTCATTCCAGTGAAACCATATGCATATACATATTAGGAGCATATGTTCATGCTCATGCAGAGTCAGGAGCGGCTCTAGGTAACGTGACGTCCCCCAGCAAAAGTAAAAAGGTGCCCCCTTTTTTACAAGCTTTTGAGTTCGAAGGCACCCCTTCGAAGACGGCGCCCCGATGCGATGCTTACCGTGTCGTGCAGCCCCTGTGCAAAGTGTCCCATAATTCTACCGACAAAATAAGAAGTGATAGAACGCAACGAATAAAGCATTGCTCACCTGAAACCCATCGGGGCAAAGACCAATGATGAGTCCATAAAAGGAGAATCTCCACTTAATGTGTCTTTGCAAACGACTGGATCGAACAGGTTAATCCTCTAACGAGCAGTGGTCGCGTTGTGAAACCACCGAATTCCAGAACTTTCTCAGCTAGTTGCAAAAGCAATATATATGGTTAAATATGGTTGAATGGTCCCAACGCTCGATTTAACTACCAGCAACATGGCAGTCAATCGAAAAGCCAATTGTATACCATAAGCTGAAGAACTTCTTCAATAGAGCTGCCTCTTTCAAAAAATGTTAGCTTTGTGGTACGCTATTAGCTATTCCAAGCAGCCAGCTCTGCCAAAAAAGTTCTTTGGCTAAAGGCTGCATTTTTTTCAACATTTGTCCAGTTGTTCTTCTTTATCGATGTGAAAATGGTTGCACTTCAAAAAATTAAGACGAAATTTTTCGCTCAAGAATATGCAAACAAAAAGAAACCATATAGAACACACAAATCACCCCTAATGTAATATGTAAAATTTTAAATATTGTTGCTTTGTGTGTTGAATTCTATTTCACTCGGAGTTCGATCCACCTGTAAAAAAATTAACCCTCTCGGCTTCCGAAAAACTTGCTAAATCCTGATGAATCATTGACTTTGTTGTTGCGATGACCACCGTAATAACTAACTTCTGCCGATATTTTCTTCATCCTTTGTCTAATATTTTTCGACTAGAAGACAAAGCCCATTGTGGAGTCAATTACAACGGGCGCAAGAAAAAACATTTAACAAAATTATGGTTACACCCAATATATTTAATCTTCGTACATTTGAAAGAAATAACTTCATATTAAATTTTTATTATATGCTGACATCGGAATTGCATCAGAAAAAACACTCAAAATACTGGTGTTAAACGATAAGAGTAAAAGGAAAGAGGAATCCTCTTTCCTTTTACTTCTTATGTGTGTTTTTTACAAAGTTTTTAATTACTTTATCGGAATTGCATTTCCTTCTAAAAATGTGCGAAAAATTTTCGCATTCGAAAGATTTCGTTTCACTGGTAAAACATCCCCTCTTATACCAGCAGTGTTTCATGCAGATGAAATAATTTTATTTCTGAAAAAAAGAAATGGGTAATCTACAAAAACTATTTTAAACGAAAATGGAATCGCAATTTTCCCTTTAAAGCCCAACAACCCTGATTTCAGTTTGACGATAGTCTCATTTGCGACAGCTAATTTTGTCACGCAAATGATTTTTTTTAACTCTCGGAAATAAAAAAGAGCTGAAAATAGCGAAAAATCGCTTAAATATTAGGGAACGGGTGGATTTTCATATTTTTAAAGTAGCGCAGATTGTTTTCTATATTTTTATACATAATTGAGAAAATTTTCAATCGGATCGTACAAACGGCGTAGATTTAATTTCGATTTTGAAATAATTTTTTAATCCTTTTGGATTAATGGTGGTAAAAGTTTACCTTGGAGTGGTTACTCGGAATTGTTACAGAATGAGTAAGACAGTGAATCAGTGAGTCCATGAATCACTGAGTCAGGGATCAGCGTAACTATATAGTAGGATCAGATTGACGTGTAATTTTCAAAGACCTTAGGCAATACCATATGAACATGGAGATGACCATTAAAAAAAATTTTTTTAATAAATAGTGTGAGAAATTGTTCCAAATTGTTGTAGCTGTGTTGGCAAAGGTTTATTTTGCGTAAAAGTTTCTTTTTATCAGAATGGCAACACTTCAAAGTCAGACATCAGACGATTTTGTTATACGCAGCGTTAAATTTCAGCAAAAATATATGTTGCTTTTGTAATTTTATAAATTTTAAAATTATATTTCATGATTGTTTCTAATAAATACACTCATAAATTTTATAAAAATAATAAAATAAATGATTGGAATCAAAATAATTACATATATATTATTCCTAAATGATTTTAGTATCTAGCACATGTAGCATGAGTTACCAAAACATGGCTATTATATTACCCTTGCAAAAGTAATAAACTATCATTTGCTTTAAAATTTAATATTCTCTACAGTTTTTAGCCATTTTAATTATAAGAATAGTTAAAAAATAGGTTGAACCTAGTTTTATTGTGTTATTTGCATAAAACTACTGTAGCATGAGCTACCATATAATAACTCATGCTACGCTTAGAAAGTTAATTCAGTTGTTATTTTCCTAAAAATCATATATCTCTTACGTTAGAGTAACTGATCAAGTTAACATAAAATTAGGTCAATTGTTAGTATGGTTACCCTATTTGCATAAATTTAGGGGCTATTTTTTTACCCTCACAAGCCTGAGCTCATAACTTTTAAAAGCTCACAGAGAAAAAAAAAAAATTAGAAAATGATGATGTTCACAAAGTAAAATTCATGTATTCATGTTTTGAAATATATAAAATGCGGCTCATAGCTACAAACAATCATAGTTATATGTGCAAGTTTAGCACATTGTGCAATTTATCTGAAGAAAAATAGCCACATCACAAAATTTTGCATGTTCTTAAGCTTGTCATTATGTTTTTAAGAAAGAAGAACATAATGGCAAGAACGTAATTTTTAGACCAAATGAAAATGATGTAGTCTACGTCATGTTTGACCACATTATTCAGACTTTACCGAACAGATTTTTTTTTCTTTAGCATGAGTTACCAAGCAATTTCAATTAATATTTCAAAAATTGGTTATAAGAATTTTAATGATTTATTGAAAAAATTAAACAATTTGTAAACAGCATGAATTTTGTTAAAAGAAAATAAATGCATTTTTTACTATTACGCCGCGTTTAAAAAAGCGATTAAAAAATATAGAGAGAGTATGAGTTATACCGTAGAATCACCCCTTAGAGTTTGACTTTTTAGTCTTTCCCACGTCAGAAAAGCATTAGAAAGCTGAAAAGTTTCAATTATTAAATGGTCATGTGGTTATCCATTTACTTAATAAAAACAGTAAATTATGAAAAGATGCTGCAGTACTTTTCTACTTTCTTCCTCTGGCCCCTCCCAGAAAGGGATAACTTACAATGTCCCCCTCTTTTCGTATTCCTCAACAGTTTTCATTCTTCAACACTGAACATTAATGCTACTGGTAAAGTTTGAATCAACATTTTAAGCGAAAATAGATATTTTTAGAGTAAAAATAAGAATAAATAATTTTTTTAAACACTCATTATCTTGTTCTTTGCCTGTTTTCCACACCCCCTCCCCCCAAAGAACATTCTGCGCCCCACCGGTTGTGAGCCGCTTGTGTAGACCATCCAGGAAAACACGTGACGAACCACTGCCCCACATACAGGAAAATTCCTATCGCAACGGCCCGCCCGTCCCTGAACTTCTCATTCACAGATTTCTTATTGACAAGGGGCTAAGGACCTTCCGTTTCCGCGACAGAAATCATTCACCTCAACTTCGCTCTCGGCCTCGGTTGTACGGTCGAAAGTGAAAGTCCGGATAAAAGGTTGTGTGCGGGGTTACTGGTGACCTGAGACGGAAAAGAGGGTCTTTGATCCCTCGTGACCGCTTGTATGCGCTTAACAAAAGTTTTGCCCTTCATGCTGCCCTGGCATGGATCTCGGAAGGAACGTTTGACATCAGGTGATCTGAAAGCGACCCTGAGGATTCGAATTTGAGGACGCAAATGTCGTCAATTATCCCTGTGAGTGGCTGAGATGTAAAAAATTGTTTATTGACCTTTGTGTGCACTGTGTTAACTAAAAATACAGGGTGCCCCTGCCCTTACAAATACCGCCCAACTCTGCAGAGCCAGATTCCTCGCTGGAAGTACATAAAATATGCCCAAAGAACAAATAGGATAAACAAAATATGACGTCACATCCGGTGCGAGGAAAAACAACTAAAAACATTAAATTGGATACTGGATTACATATAGGGGACTCGGTGTTATGGCCGCTACAGTCTGGCACCTATGGATTGCTTTCAATGGAAACGATTGAAAGAGTTGATCTATCCAGTCCTAATTATAACAAATAGTGATTCAGTCCCTCCCCTTCGTGCTGGTGTATTTATGTGGGTACCAGATGGACCGTAAGCAGTTGGACATTGCACTGCGCAAGCATGCAATCCCCAATATGCACGGTGGACATTTTGAGCATCATTTTATGAAATAATATGCAAAAAAAAAAAAAAAAAAAAAAAAAAAACATGTTCACGATTCCAATAAAAGCTCTTTTCGTGCACCGGAAATGATGTTTCTGCTTTTTTCTAGCACTTTTCTTGAAAACTACGGGCCGTACATTTACGGTTCTTTGGCCACTTTTTATGTACTCCCAATGAGAAATCTGTATGTGCAGAGTTTGGGCGGCATTTATGGGACACCCTGTATATAGAACTTTTTATAAATCGTCTATTTAACCGTTTGAAGTGCAACCATTTTCACGTCAATATAGAAAAACAACTGGACGTACTTCCCAACACTGGAAAAAGTGCATCTGTTGCCATCGCTCGATATAACTGCCAGCAACAAAGCGCTTGGCCGAATATATCGAATTGCGTGCCACAGAGCTATAGAACTTTTTTGACACAGATAGCTGAGCGCTTGTTGTTGGTAGTTAAATCTTCCGATGGCAACGACTGCACTCTTTAAGCGTTGGGGCCATTTCATCTTTTTTTTTTCCTGACTCTCAGTGAAAGCCCTGAATAAGGTGATTTCACGGCATAATCATCGCGCGTTAAAGCGTTAACTCGACACTGTAAGTCTTGGGCTCATATCAGCGTCAGAATTTGCAGTTAATGCTTTGCTAACTTTCCAATCCAATCTCCAATTAACTTAAAATGTTGCACACATATCAAAAATTGATGACAATACCAGATTATTAAAAATGTCGTATATAGTATGAAAAGTTCTTGTATAACAGCATATAAAAGAATTTTAGTTTACTATAATCTATGAATGAAGTTTACCCTAATCTATGAATGAAGTTTAACCTAATCTATGAATGAATGGTGTAACGGTTAGCGCATTGTCCTGCCGTGCTACAGGTCCGGGGTTCGATTCCCGGGCGGGGCAATCATCTCTTGAGTGGGTCAATAAAATGAGGAGTAAGCTTGCTTAGAAGTTAATTATTAGGGGATTCCGTTAGGCTGACCACCTGGCGAGACATATGCTTCTCACCACAGAGTCCACGGTCGCGAAGGCGTGGTTGGGTAGGGCAGGCCTAGGCCCAGCAGTGGGTTGCTGCGCCAATGTTTAACTTGCGTTTTTCCCATTTAAAATAGCTTCAGAAATAATAAAAAATCAATGTTATTCAGATTTTGTTTCAACTAATAGATACAGTTTTTACACTACAGTAGACGGCATGCATGTACATAAATATGTATAGATGTATCTTAAAAATTTTTTAATCATTTCCTTTATGAAAACCCATTTCCATAAATGCACTTTACATTTTATACAAACATATGTGAATTTTCTAAAGCGTAACTCCATTTTGTATCTTTGAGCTGCACATTTTTGTCCACTCTAGAATGAAAGCGATGCTACAAAGGACTAAAAATTCCCATAGCAGCTTACAGACAATAGCAGATTCCGAGAGGTACCAATATTCAGGAGATCCTTCTCTTCTGTTTAAGATTTAAATTGTGATTAATAGATGTCACGAATCTCACAAAAACATTATTTTTTGCATTCATAGATAATAAAGTTAACTTCTTCAGACCATTTGTAGCAACAAAGGTTAATCTTCTTGGTGCCTATCACCAGTTTGAATTTGTCAGTCAAATTCGGCAGCACCCTGTATATATGCAAAGATATTGAGCTAATTGACTTAAATCTATACAGTTTTCTTTTCTCTCCATAGTATCCTGTTCGCCGACATCGTCGGGTTCACTGCCATATCCTCCACATGTACAGCTCCAGAATTAGTGAAGATTCTCAACGAACTTTTTGCACGCTTTGATAAACTCTCTGAGGTGAGTCTCGAACTTAGTATAATTACAAATGGATATCTCAACTTTGAACGGTATAATTACAAAACTACAGTGTAGCGACACAAGATTATCTCCGCGTACACAACATCCGGCTATTGAAGGCCGGTCAAGCGGGTATCTTTTGGCCGAGCTGGATTGCGCCTCATTTCTCCACCCAGAGACCTCGGATTCAAACCTAGCTCTCGCCTCACGCTCTCCCTACATTGGTGACCCGGACGTGATACGCATTCTATTTCTCGCCAATAGAAACAGATGGTGCCACCACCGACCTCTTCCATCTCTCGCTCGGCTCTTTCAAAGTCCGCAATGAGCGGCAGCGACTTCACCAAAGTCCGCAATCAGCGGCAGCAACCTCACAAAGTCCGGCAGCGACCTCACAAAAAGTCCACAACGAGTGGCAGCGGTCTCACAAAGTCCACAACGAGTGGCAGCGTTCCATAACGCTTGGAACATCGCTCCTCAGCCTCCGACTGACTCTCTAGAGGGAGATTAGTGTGGCAACACAAGATTACCTCTACAACGGGTACCTTTTGGCCGAACTGAATTGCGCCCCATTCTACCACCCAGAGTCCTGGGGTTCAAACACAGCTCTCGCCGCACGCTCTCCCTACAACAGACGCATTTTGGGAAAAATAAAAAAATAACATTGTAATATGTTTCTAACAGCATGGATCATAAATAGAGATGGGAATGCTCCGAAAAAGAATAAAATCGTATGTTAGTGTCTTGAGACATCCTGTATATAGGCGTTGAACATAGTACCTCTTTCTTTTTTGAAGTCGTTGTAAAATGGAAATATTTTGATTTTATATTTGTGCTAATGAAGCTTCTTTTTTTTCCCTTGAAGAAATACCACCAACTTCGCATAAAAATCCTCGGTGACTGCTACTACTGCATCAGCGGGGCACCAGAGGAGAGACCGGACCACGCAGTTCTGTGCGTTCACATGGGATTGAGCATGGTGGATGCCATCAAGTAAGTGTTCTCGCCCATTCACACTGTGGAAATCTTCGGAATTTCACAAAATGCGAAGACATGAATCACGAAAAAAGAAAGAAAACATGACCAACTTAGGGAAAATGACGTCCTCTTATATTAGAAAGAAAAATCTCACTAACTTATTTCAGCACCTTCACTGCTAGTCGATGAACAAAAATATGGTTAAATGGTCCCAACGTTGAAAAAGGTGCAGCCGTTTCTATCGATCCATTTAACTACCGGCTGAACTACGCGTCTGCACAGCCAGCTGTGTCAGAAAACTTCTCTGTGGTGCCAGATGAGCGATTCGATCGACCGCCATTTTGTCGGTAGTTAAATGGATCGATGGCAACAGCTGCACTTTTTCAGCGTTGGACAGTCTATCCTGTTGATCACCCACATTGATGTAAAATGCTTGCACTTCAAAGGGTTAAACAAAATGTACCGCAGTCAAACTCGCTTATTACGAGCGTGAAAGAACCCTGAAATTTAGTCATTTTAACTGAGTGCTCGTAAAAAATCATAATTATTCATACATACAAATTATATTACTTTATTAGTTTATTTTTTATTTGTGTACAGTACAAAATAAGTCGCTCAGTTTTGCTTTGAACTTTCTCATTGCCATTTTCTTGTCTTAATGTTCTTGGGGAAGACTCACGACCCAAAAGCATTATTTGCACCCCAGGTTTTGAAAAAAGTTTCTGTGCACTCAAAAGCCATTGAGTATTCGTAAATCGGTTGATACTGAAATTCTTCCTATTTTTTTCTTTTCATTGACTTATATATATATTTTCATTGACTTATATATATATTGACTTATATATGACTGATATAATGTTTAAGAAATTTTACCAAGAAATGATTAGCTGAACTGGAGATCATTATGAATCACAAAAATATTGCTCGCTATAACCGAGGTTTACTCGTTAAAATCGAGTTTCGATCCCATAGATTTAGCATTGTACTGACCAAGTATTTTTCAATTTCATGTTTGAATCCGGGTTCTCTTTAAATCAGGGCTCATTATAAACGCGTTCGTGTGTTAAGTAAGATGTTTTTTAATCTACCTTTAGCAAAATGTGCAGTCGACTATTTTGTATTTTTTTAATTCATTAATATCATGTGACAGGTATAAAATCTCCCCACCGACTCAAATTTTCTAGAATTAATTATGAGAGAGAACGCTTTCTAAAAGTTCCGTTTTCTTATCTAAATACGCAAAAGCGTCTCTGCGGAATATCTGTTTATAGGATTATAGGACATATAATTAGATCTATCTTTTAAAATATTTCTCAAAAACCCGATTTCAAAATAAAGATCCCTTTTAAAAGTTTCGCAGTTCATGTCTCTGAAATAATGCTAGAAATTATCTTTCGCAATCAATAGCTACTTAGCATGTAAGAAACGTTATTTTCCTTACAGAAGCTTTAAAAATCCATTTCCTGCCAACTTAATGTTATTCTTTTAGAAATTCCCTTAAGTATATGTAAATCAATACAAGGCGCACGTAGCATATTTTTAACTTTCTTACGAAATTTCATTCTATCGTAAAAAAGGTATAATTATATTATCTTTTATAGTTTGAAATCAAGCAGGACAATTAAAAGTAAATATTTTTTTATCAGTTAAAGTTTCGACGTAATGTATAAAACCTGCAAAGAAATATTAGCCGGCTTTTGAATATTTCCTAATGCCATTATAAGTTCTTACATTTTACAAGAACTTCTTTATTTAAAATATTTACTTTTCTTTCACAGACTGCACGCAAATATTTGCTTGATCTTCTATATTTGGACTAAATTAAACGTGTACTAATCTTTTATTTCTAGAAATAAAAAGCGATGTTTAAGAATATTTTAGAACAAGATTCCTTGCATTGCATAGTTTTTTAAGCGATTCTTCGAACAAAGTTTTCAAAAATAATGATTAATCATTTATTCTATCTTTTTTTGATTAATTGTGACTGTTCATTATTAATAGACGATCGCGTCTATCCTGAAAAAAAGAAAAACGACAAGTAAGCTGTTTTTCGTTATTTTGTCCAATCAAATAATTTTACACTTTAATGAATAAGGTTTTAATTTGTCTTACGTCTGCTGCATTTAAAAATCAGCCGCCAGTGCTAGGTTTTACCAGAAGGGACAATTAAGTATTTACCATTCTTACTGCTGTAAAAAAATAAATAAATAAATAAATAAAAGACTTTCTTTGCAAGTTATCCATTCATGAGTTATTTTGTAAAAGCCTTTTTTTAAACACTCTTACAATAGAACTAATACAAATGACTGCGTAATGGATGCAAAAGAAAAGTTAATTGAATAACGATAAGCTTTTGCATGTTCTATCAAAATTTTGCTCGCAGGGGAGATTTAAGTGGAAACAGCGACGTTTTGTTTTATTGATTTGGACAGATATTTTTGCTAATTTCACTGGTTTGTTTGTAATAACTTTGTTTCGTTTGATTAATTAAATTTTTGTGTTTTTTCCGATAACATCTAGGTTAGCCAGTTTGTAAAACAATGATCGATTTAGCAGCTTTTTACATTTTTAGTTTTATACTCAGGCGATATTACACTGTTACAGAAAATTATAATTAACGAAAATTTGGATTTATTGTGAATGTTTGGGTTTTTTTTAATTGTTAAAAAGTAAGATTGAAATTCTACATTTGACCTTTAAAATTTAAGATTTCTGAACTGTAAATAACAGACGCTTATTAATACGAGCTCCGTTAATTCGAATTGATTGAAAAGTCCTGAAAGCACACTTGTATTGGAATCAGTGTTAATAATATTCGTTTTTTACATCGAACTAAAGTTTAATCCCTCCGGTTAACTCAAACTGAATTTATTCCATATAATACCTCTTTTGTTGAAAAAAGAAATATAGGCATATAGTCGAACTTCGTTAAGACGAAAACGTTTAACACGAAATTTCTCTTCAGTTCCCCAATCAAGTCTTGTCTTTCGTTGGTCAATCGGTTAACAAGAACTTCTATTAATACGAAAAAATATTTGCTTCCTTAGTCTTAACGAGGTTCAATTCCATAAGTAGAATTTTACGCATCAAAATTTTTTCGCATTTCTCTTTTCTGAAATAAAGCTCAATGTAATAGGGGATCTACAGCAGATCTTATTGCAAGTTTATCATAAAGGATTAAGACAAAAAAAAAGACATTATTTAAAAAAAATTCTTTTTATACAATGGACTTTTTTTCTGAAGTTTCAAAAGCAGAAATTTGCTTCAAAATGTAGACGTAATAAGGAGAAATATGCGTTCATTCACAAGTTTTTTCTAAAAGTGCAATTCCATCAAAAGGGTTCTTCCTTTTTTCGTACATTTGTGAGTATTTTATGTTTTGGCATATTTTTGGCCTCTTTCAATTTGTTTAATTAAAATAAAAGCATTTCATGAGGTCTCTCATCTTCAGCAGTCCACTTTAGCATTATTTCCAGCTCACCGTTAGAAAATTCAAACTTTTTTCTGCGAACCTTTCAATTTTAAATGACGATTGTCAAATATTTTACTGGTCAGCGAGCTAAAATTTAGTATAATTCCACTCAGTTTGGTGCAGTTTCGTGTTGTGTTATATATTGAGCTTTCTTCTCAATGTGGAAGCAGCTGTTAACTAATGCTGAATGTTTGTAAAAGTCTCATTTAATTTATTTAATGGTGGAAAGATTGACAGTTAACCCGAGCTCCTTCCTGCAGAGAGCTTTTAAAAAACTTCCTGACAACACACTTTTTTTGTGAGGGGTGGGGGAGGTTACTAAAAGATCATATTTCCTCTTGGTGTCTTTGATTGCTGTATTTTCACTATAAAAAATCCACTATTTTTACCTCCCATCATTTAATCTCAAGCTAGAAGCATGAGTACGCTTTGGAGCGCTGCTTTCAAGGATGCGCAGTCTGTGCATCGGACAAGAGCCCAAAGATAACAGAGGGTGTCTGCACTGATCAAAGGCAGAACATCCCCAAAATAACATCGCAACCCCCCAAATAATAATAATAATAATTGTGAGGAAGCAAGAAAGGTAGATAATACTGAAAGCATATATTATAAAAAACTTTCGGACACTTGCTTACTGTTAGTTGGACATAAAACAGACAACAAAAAGTTAACCTGTTCATTAACTTTTTACAAAAGGCTTGACGTTAGAGATCCCTTTTCTGTACCAATCGTTACTACTTGGTCTGGGTCATTAAATACCTCATTGGGATTGTGCATTCAAAGACCCATGACTGAGAGCAATAATGTACACGTAAAGGGAATCTCTTCCGCCGTGCTTTTGCTACGAAAAGAAGCATGAACAGGTTATAGTAGTAAGACGTCAATCTTTTTTTTGAATCTTTGCCCATAGATAGAGGGACCATGATCAAACTTAGGGAAGGCGCCAAACAAACAAACAAAAAGCACTAAAACAGGCTCACTATGTTAGTAGAGGTTAATTCAACATTTCACCATAAAATGGGGCTAAATTATCTACAAACTTCTTACTGAGAAAGGTTTCACCATAATTTCTATTCATTGATCAGTTTAAGCACCAATTTATGGCACAACGTTTCTCCATAGAAAGTTTATCACCATTCGCATTTCGGAATGTTCAACCACTTTTATTAACAGTGTAAAAGTTGTTCTGGCAATAAGTTGTAAGATGTGTTGTTGTAATGTTATCTTCTTTTTATCTTTTCAACTTCCAGGTCTGTCCGTGAAAAGACGAATTCTGGTGTTGATATGCGCGTCGGTATTCACACTGGGGCTATACTTGCTGGGGTGATGGGGCAGAGACAATGGCAGTTCGACGTGTACAGCAGAGATGTCGTCCTTGCGAACAAGATGGAAAGTTCCGGAATGCCGGGGTAAGAAAACCTGCCATTTTCTCCCTTTTCTGCAACGTGTGTACTGTAAGATTCCCAGATCCGCACAAAGGGGCAGACTTGGTGTCGCCTTTCCAGACAGTTTGTTACAAAGGAACCCCCCTTCAAAGAGTTGCCGAAATTGATCGCTCCTACGTGAGCGGAACCTGAAGGTGCCTTCTAGCGGAGACGTACAGGCGCCATGTACGGACCAATTGGGAATCCTTGAATCCATCCCCGTCTTTAGATATATCCAATAAGGAATCTATGAAAAGATGGGGGGGGGGGGAGAAGAACAGGAAGAGAGCCCGAAACAGTGAGAGTTCAGAGCGAGAGCTGAAGAGGTGAGGTTCTAGAGAGAGATTCTCTGCCGCAAATTTTTGAAGTCCGATCGAAGGACTGTAGGGCGCTGCCCTGTAAACTGTTTTTTGCGAGTCCGGTTGTGGACTGAAGGGCTCTTCCCGTGTGAAAGGACTAGTCTTCTATTGGATGTCCAACGAACTCTTATTTACTTGTATATAGCATCATATTTGATCAAGATTGTTTTAAATTGTAAATAAATAAATTATTATCCTGTAAACGGAACTTAGCTGTAATTCTCAAACGCTACCATTCCACACCCAAGACGTTACAGTACTGTGTATGCAATTGAATCAATGAGAATCTTTCCTCGCAAGATTGCCATTCTGGCCTGATTTTGTCTCTCCGGATATCTAGCTCCTATATTCTTTGAAAATTACTGACGTCGCCAGGGCTGTTTCTGATATTTTCGGTCCTATGTGACTCTTCTTCAGTAACTTTCGGACAAGACGACAACAACAACAAAAGCAATAGATCTGAAACAATAATTTGGACATTTGTGTAATGAAATATGCGTAAAAGAAAAGACTTGAATTGTTGGGGTGGTTATAACTTTGGCAACAACCTGTGGAAATGACATTAGTCAAAATTTGTAAAAAGAAAATTAACTAAATAAGTATTCTTTTAAGGTAATGCATCAGTTACACTATTTTAATAATTTCGAAAGCTGTTAGAAAACAATTTTCTTTAAACTATTTTATATATATATACTAGCTGACCCGGCAAACGTTGTTTTGCCATATAAATTATTCCTAGGATTATTTTAGTAGAAAGAAATGACTAACTTATTGTAAGTTTGTGAGGATATGGTATATGGATGGAAGAGGCATGGAGCGCTGTGAACGATGCTGGAATATAAAAATAACACAATACCAAACATTTATATTTTTAATTCATTGTAACTCATTCTTTAAATTTATATATATCGCTAATTACAATAATTTTACTAAAAAATCATATCAATCCCTTAACGCAATAGAGTATACAACATTTTTTGTTATTCCCATCTTTAGATAACACAAACAAACTGGATGCCCACTGTATGGTTTGCCCACTCGAGAGCATGTCACGTATAACTGTCCGTGTGAAAAACATGGTGTGCTCAAATCTAATCCACAAACAGACATAGTTTGGCCTTGAGACTTATTGATAGTCATTCACTAAAAAATTTTGCCCCGCCCCACACCCCCAAAAAAAGGATGAAAATCTGAAACACTTTCAGATTTTAAATACGCACTATAGTGCTATATATTAAAATCGAATCATAATTTATGCGTCGTCCCTATTTTTCGTCCTTATTCCATTAAGTTGGAAAGTGTTATCATTATTCATGACTGTGCTGTATTTTTCTTTCTTATTTCATAAAACCCATCTTTGGAATCGAAATCTATCTTAAAATCGCCTACTAAAACTATTTTACAATCTTCGCCAAGTATATCACAACTATACTTCACCGTTTTATATATTGTTTCCTACTTTAACGCCTCTACTCTCGCCAAGGAGGCGATGATTAAACATATGCAGTTACCATGACGATTTTTTGCATTTATGTAGAAATCGTAATTTAGAATTAAAATGGCGATTTGGATCAACATGCCGTAAGTACAGCATGCCGTTACATTTTTATTTATTTTGGATTACCAATTAATGCAGTTTTAATAATTAAATGTCTTCAAATTCCTTAACTGGCGCGTTTATCGCTAGTTTGTTTACTTTAGTTATCACCTAGTTCTTTTGGGTGGGTTGAAACGGTACTTACGTATTATCCCGGCGGTCACTTCCGCCAAACTACTTTTTCGTAGATTTTAAATACGTTGCCAATCGTATTCCAAACCATCAACAATTTCATGTGCGCGGCATTTATCTTGGTGAAAAATTGCTTGTTTTGGTGGACCGCCTGGAAAATACGTATGTACCGTTGAAACTTGTGCATAACTCCCAGAGACCCATGACTGCAAAGCTCGCCAAAGTACGGGGATTTTTTAGGTTGGTGAGAGTGGGGACGCTAAAATAGGAATCAACTCTTTCTTGTACCATAAAACACATCTTTGGAATCGAAATCTATCTTAAAATCGCCTACTGAAACAGTTTTACAATCTTCGCCAGGCATGTTCTTCCTGTAGGCATATTCCAACTATACCGCAAAGACATTTTAAATACTGTTTGGAATGGACATCATAATCCATGAGTGTACCGTGTTTTCCTTTCTTGTTCCACAGAGCACTTCTTCGGAATAGAAATCTATATTAAAATCGCCTAATAAAACTCTTTTACAATATACGCCAGGCGTTTTCTAACCCCATTTGGCACCCCATTTAGCGATCAATTATCAAAAATTGCAAACCTTGTGCGACTTTCAACATTTTATTAACTTCCCCCCCCCCTCTCCACATTATCTGGCAAACACATTTGAAAAGTGATTCGACACGCTAATGTCTACACAGAAATCCTGATTGAAATGAATAGCACTCGGGGGCTAAACATTTTGGGGTGGACCGCCCTTATGACTTAGGGGTATAAGACATAGTTAAAAACCTATTCTATGACCTAACGAATATACATAGAAAATTTCATTAAAATTGGTCGAGTGGTTTCGGAGGAGTTAGGTGACTAACACTGTGACAGGAGAATTTTATATATTAGACTAGCTGACCCGGCAAACGTTGTTTTGCCATATAAATTATTCCTAGGATTATTTTAGTAGAAAGAAATGGCTAACTTATTGTAAGTATGTGAGGATGTGGTATATGAGTGGAAGAGGCATGGAGCGCTGTGAACCATGCTGGAATATAAAAATAACACAATACCAAGCATTTATATTTTTAATTCATTGTAATTTATTCTTTACATTTATATATATCGCTAATTACAATAATTTTACTAGAAAATAATATCAATCCCTTAACTGAATAGAGTGAATAATATTTTTAGCTAACACAAACAAACTGCATGGTTTGCCCACTCGAGATCATGCCACGTATAATTGTCCGTGTGAAAAACATGGCGTGCTCAAATCTAAGCCACAAACAAACATAGTTTGGCCTTGAGACTTATTCATAGTGATTCCATAAAAAATTTTGTCCAAAATAAAAATAATAATAAAAGGATGAAAATCTGAAACATTTTCAGATTTTAAATACGCACTATACCGCTATATATTAAAATCGTATCATAATTTATGCGTCGTCCCTATTTTTCTCTCACATTCCATTAAGTTGGAAAGTGTATATTATTCATGACTGTGCTGTATTTTTTTTTCTTGTTTCGTAAAACCCATCTTTGGAATCGAAATCTATCTTAAAATCGTCTACTAAAACTATTTTACAATATTCGCCAAGTATATTACAACTACACTTCATCGTTCTATATATTGTTTCGAATGCGTATCATAATACATGCGTATACCATGTATGTCTTTCTTGGGTTGATTCCTACTTTAACGCCTCGACTCTCGCCAAGGTGGCGATCATTAAACATATGCAGTTACCATGACAATTTTTTGCATTCATGTGGCAATCATAATTTAGAATTAAAATGGCGATTTGGAACAACATGTAAGCACAGCATGCCGTTACATTTTTATTTATTTTGGATTGCCAATTAATGTAGTTGTAATAATAAAGTGTCTTCAAATTCCTTAACTGGTGCGTTTATCGCTAATTTGTTTACTTTAGTTTTCATCTAGTTCTTTTGGGAGCGCCGAAACGGTACGTACGTATTATGCCGGCGGTCACTTCCGCCAAACTACTTTTTCGTCAAATTTGCTGGCAAACTATTGCCAATCGTATTCCAAACCATCAACAATTTCATGTGCCCGGCATTTATCTTGGTGAAAATTGCTAGTCTTGGAGGACCACCGGGATAATACGTAAGTACCGTTGAAACTTGTGCATAACTCCCAGAGACCCATGACTGCAAAGCTCGCCAAAGTACGGGGATTTTTTAGGTTGGCGAGAGTGGGGGGCGTTAAAATAGGAATCAACTCTTTCTTGTACCATAAAACACATCTTTGGAATCGAAATCTATCTTAAAATCGCCTACTGAAACTGTTTTACAATCTTCGCCAGGCATATTCGTCCTATAGGCATATTCCAACTATGCCGCAAAGACATGAAATGGGAATCATAATCCATGAGTGTACCGTGTTTTCCTTTCTTGTTCCACAAAGCACTTCTTCAGAATAGAAATCAATATTAAAATCGCCTAATAAAACTGTGTTACAATATACGCCAGGCGTTTTCTAACTATACTCGAAATATATTTATAATAAATTGTCACGTTTTGGCTCCCCATTTAGCGATCCATTATCAAAAATTGCAAATCCTTGTGCGACTTTCAACATTTTATTAACGCCCCCCCCCTCTCCACATTATCTGGCAAACACATTTGAAAAGGGACTCGATGCGCTAATGCCTAGACAAAAATCCTGATTTAACTTATTAGCACTCTGGTGCTAAAAATTTTGAGGTGGACCGCCCTTGTGACTTAGAGGTATGAGACAAAATCATATTCGCAGACTTAACGAATATACATATAAAATTTCTTTAAAATCGGTAGAGCCGTTTTGGAGGAGTATATGGTAACTAACACTGTGACATGAGAATTTTATTTATTAGATATACCCAATATGAGTTCAATCGAATGTACCGTTTAAACGCTAGAGCACTTTCAAGAATTTCTCCCCCATAAGCCATAATGTAAAAGAAATCTTTGTAGTAGCCCAGTAGAAAAACTATAAGTTCTATACACATCAAAATCAATGTCGGTCTTACGATGGTGGTTTATAACATATATACCCAATTTGAGCTCAATCGAATGCCCCGTTTAGGAGCTATCGTGTTCACTCACATACACACAAACACACACACACACACACACACACACACACACACAAACATACATCTCGTAAAAATAGCATAAATGAATTCAGAAGACCTCAAAACGTGTTAATACATCAAAATCTCGAAGTCGAATTTTTTCATGATTACAATACTTTCCTTACAGGGTACATGTTCGGAAAGAAAAAAGGATGAAAATCTGAAACACTTTCAGGTTTTAAATACACACTATAGTGCTATATATTAAAATCGTATCATTAGTTATACGTTGTCCCTATTTTTCTTACTTATTCCATTAAGTTTCAAAAGTGTATCATTATTCATGACTGTGCTGTATTTTTCTTGCTTGTTTCGTAAAACCCATCTTTGGAATCGAAATCTATCTTAAAATCGCCTACTAAAACTATTTTACAATCTTCGCCAAGTATATTACAAATATACTTCATCGTTTTTTATATTGTTTCGAATGTGCATCATAATCGATGAATGTACCGGTTTGTCTTTCTTGGGTTGATTCCTACTTTAACGCCTCGACTCTCGCCAAGGTGGCGATCATTAAACATATGCAGTTACCATGACGATTTTTTGCATTAATGTGGCAATCGTAATTTAGAAATAAAATGGCGATTTGGAACAACATGTAAGTAAAGCATGCCGTTACATTTTTATTTATTTTGAATTGCCAATTAATGTAGTTTTAATAATTAAGTGTCTTCAGATTCCTTAACTGGTGCGTTTATCGCTAGTTTGTTTACTTTAGTTTTCATCTGGTTCTTTTGGGAGCGTTGAAACGGTACTTACCGTATCGTACAATCGTATTCCAAACCATCAACAATTTCATGTGCCCGGCATTTATCTTGGTGAAAAATTGCTTGTCTTGCCGGACCGCCGGGATAATACGTAAGTACCGTTAAAACTTGTGCATAACTCCCAGAGACCCATGACTGCAAAGCTCGCCAAAGTACGGGAATTTTTTAGGTTGGCGAGAGTGGGGATGTTAAAATAGGAATCAACTCTTTCTTGTACCATAAAACGCATCTTTGGAATCGAAATCTATCTTAAAATCGCCTACTGAAATTGTTTTACAATCTTCGCCAGGCATATTCTTCCTGTAGGCATATTCCAACTATACCGCAAAGACATTTTAAATGCTGTTTGGAATGGGCATCATAATCCACGAGTGTACCGTGTTTTCCTTTCTTGTTCGACAGAGAACTTCTTCGGAATATAAATCTATATTACAATCGTCTAATAAAACTCTTTTACAATATAAGCCAGGCGTTTTCTAACTATACGCGAAATATATTTATAATAAATTGTCGCGTTTTGGCACCACATTTAGCGATTAAATATCAAAAATTGCAAACCTTGTGCGACTTTCAACATTTTATTAACTTCCCCCCCCCCTCTCCACATTATCAGGCAAACACATTTGAAAAGTGATTCGACACGCTATGTCTACACAGAAATCCTGATTGAAATGAATAGCACTCGGGGGCTAAACATTTTGGGGTGGACCGCCCTTATGACTTAGGGGAATGAGACATAGTTAAAAACCTATTCTATGACCTAACGAATATACATAGAAAATTTCATTAAAATTGGTCGAGTGATTTTGGAGGAGTTAGGTGACTAACACTGGGACAGGAGAATTTTATATATTAGATATATATATATATATATATATATATATATATATATATATATATATATATATATATATATATATATATAACTTACAGCAGTAACACGTTATTATTTTCAACTACTATGAAATAAGGGAAAATTTATTTACAATAACATTTCAAAAAAGTGAAGATGTACCATCATAGTCATTGAATGGTGTTAGGTGAGAATTGTTATTGGAACAGAGCGGTTGTGTTGTTGAATCAAGTATGGATAAATTGTAAAGTTTATTTATTCTTATAATATACAAAAATCCACCAGGATGTGTAAAACGATTATATCTTATTTACATCGATTCTTTGTTTTCATTGGTCTGCTGATTATTTAAGTTACATTTTGTCTACAAATGCGTACCGTTTAAATCTCGTACATTTCTCATGTATTGATACTAAAAAAGAATGTACAGGTTATACCATTTAGCAGATTCGTAGACTAAGTGGAGTATCTTTACAAAAAAAAGGGGGGGTATTTTCTTACAAAATGACAACAACGAAGCTCCATTGGGATTATTTTACTTAAATCCACCCATACTTCTTAAGAAATATGGGAAAATATTCTCTCCCGATGAATACTTTTATCTAAAGTGCTGTGCACTATCTAAATTTTATCTAAAAATTATTTAAAATGTAGCGAAATTATTTTGAAATAGCTATTTGGAAATCAAACATTTTTTAACAAAAAAAATATGCGCTTTAAACAAGAATAAATATTGAATTCCAATCTGAATGCTTGTTTGATGTTATGCTTTTTCGTGACTCTGCATTATGCACAAATATTATTTTGAGCAAGATTATACTTTTACTTTTTCATTTTCTCTTGATTTTATTCAGTTACAGAATCCCCGTTTAATATAGATATTAAAACAAATTCATAACGAAAAAAAAAATTCCTTATCATTTCATAATGAAAAACGAATAACTCCTAACTCCTTTAACACTTTCGCCTACCAGTGGGGAGTAGTACTCATCAAAGGGGGAAACTGACCGTGGGCATTTAACTTCCGTAGAATTTTGTTTAGCTTGCATCCTGCAGATGAAACTTACTGTCACTCGATTATTGAATTTGAAATGAACTTCCATTATCCGTACATCTTGAACAGAAGCCAATTAATCCATAAAGCATAAGACTGAAGGCATATTATGTCATTCGGATATGTTTAGTATTGTGTAATTTAATATTTCAGCCAATAACAACATTATTTCGCTGCATGACAGATACCCCTGTTGATGTGTGCGATTGTTCAAAACTAACTGATATAACCAATTACAGTCGAGTCCATGCAGTGGAATAGACAGTATGCCACGAAAAATTATTCAATATACGGACTATTCAATTACCCGGTATCAAACTGATATTTCACTACAGTTTAGTACATCGAAAATTATTATATTAAACAGGATATTCTTTTAACTGATATTACATTAAGTGGCATCAACTGTACTTATTAAATGATTTGTGAGAATTGAAAGTCTAAAACTCATTTTTACTTTCCGAACATGTACCATGTAAGGAAAGTATTGTAATCATGAAAAAATTCGACTTCGAGATTTTAGTGTATTTACACTTTTGAGGTCTTCTGAATTCATTTATGCTATTTTTACGAGATGTATGTATGTATGTGTGCAAGGGCGGATTAAAGGGGGTGTGGAGGGGGCGACCGCCCCCCCCCGAAAAGAAAGAAATTAATGTAAAAGATCCTATTTTACTTCCATAAACTGGATGTATATGTCAATCTTCTAACTAACCGCCCACCCCCCGACAAACTTGCAATAATCCGCCACTGTATGTGTGTGTGTGTGTGTGTGTGTTTGTGTGTATGTGAGTGAACATGATAGCTCTTAAACGGGGTATTCGATTGAGCTCAAATTAGCTATATATGTTATAAACCATCGGTATTGAGTTTGGTGTATATAGGACTTATAGTTTTTCTACAGAGCTACGACAAAGATTTATTTTACATTATGGCCAATGGGAGGAAATTCTTGAAAGTACACTAGCGTTTATAAACGGTACATTCGATTAAGCTCAAATTGGTGGTTGGCTCGATGGTGGTATATATGTTATAAACCACCATCGTAAGACCGGTATTGATTTTGATACGTATAGGACTTATAGTTTTTCTACGGGGCTACGACAAAGATTTCTTTTACATTATGTCCTATGGGGGGGGGGGAATATTGAAAGTGCGCTATCGTTTAAATGGCACATTCGATTGAGCTTCAATTTGGTATATATGTTTGAATTATTCATCGATTAAAATTTATTTAAATGCTTGGTAATGATCTTAATCATAAGTGTTCTGAAAGTCGAGTGGAGTCACTCCAGATTTTTTTCTAGTGATGACATGAGTTTAAATAAGGTTAGCTAAATATTCAGAAAGCAATGAATTTAAATTCAAGTTTAAACCCAGTTGTATTCAATCTTTAGGTCACAAAAAACTATCTTGGTGTCGCAACATTGAAAAAAAATTTAATAAATGTGATTGAATACAAGTGCATCGTTGATAAACTTTGAAAAAGATTACTGAAAAGAAACTGCTGAACTTCACCACGCACTATAAAAGTTAATAAAAATTAAATAAATTAGAATTAGACTATTGATATCTTTTTAATTTCGGGTCAGAGCATGTTACTATTTCCAAGTATGATCAGCTTGTTTGAGGATTTGGACTGTTCTAAAGTTCAATAAGCTGTCTTTTATATAAGATACCACCCAATTAAATCATACTTTATTTAAGCAAATATACTTCACACAGTCAAACCATTCTGTAGGTTGGAAATGTTTACCAAATTGACGTGAGTATTCGATTCGATTTGAACTTCAAAACTGACGATGAAATAGTAACAATATTGGCAAAGATTTGCCCAGAGCCTATTAATTGATAGCAAAAATCTAATCAAAACATCTTATTTCTAAAACTTTCCCAAAAAAAATTGTTGAATTCAGTTTCGAATTCTTTTGTGAAACATTATTCTCATTAATGCACAAATACAATTAGTTGTCATTACAATTTTAAAATATACAATATCCGACTTTCGCTTATTTTTCTCTCTATGAAGTGTCTAGCCGCTTAGACAATTATGCATTTGGATCAACATAAGAGATTATTTTCGACTGTGCAAAATCACTTAAACTGGTATATAATTATTTAGTTTTTGACATTAACTTTTGTTTCAACTTGTTGGATTTATCTGTTTTACAATCGCGATATGTAAATGACATTAGTCATATTTCAGTCTTAATAATGGTGAGACAAGAATAAAATCTTACTTAAATTGGTTAGCCAGATATGTATTGAATTATGATTCAAATAGAACTCATATTTTGCTTTCCTTCACTTGCTGCATTTAAATTAAGCTATAAAGCAGAAGTGGTCATATTATGTTAGGGACAGATGAACATGCATCACATGGAATCGAAATTGATGTCGCCACTGAAAAAAAAAAAAAAAATCAATAGGGGTCAGTAACATAAAAATAAGTAGATACCCAAGCATTCTCCCAGGGTTTCTCGTTTTGACGATCTGAAATTCATTTGAAATTTAAATAATAACATAACTTATGCTACACGCTTCGATTACAAAATAGTTTTCAACTTTGATGGAAAGTGTTAAAAAGGGGGTCTTTACTTATAGGCACCCATACTTATGGGCAGGTAGGGGCCATGCTCGTCTTATCTCTCTAAGAAAATGCGCAGTGTGCCCGCTAAAGTCCATTCTTACCCCAATAATATCTGAACTGTAAGAGTTATAGTCATTAAAAGGGGGGTACAGGTACAGTAAAGTTGACATGCGCTACTCAAAAAACCGCTTACTGCGCCATCAAATGGCTAAATTTGGAGTTAGTGTTCTTATCTCAAAAACGGTACAAGATACGGAAAAAAAAGTCTGTTACATAGTTGTTCAGCATCATCGATTAATTAAGAAAAGTCATCTTGAGCATAATAATGTTAAAAATTGAAAGCGTAAAATGCAAGGAATAAATGCTTATACTTTTGCCAGCGTGTCATCAGCCCAAATTGCACAACTTTCAGCGGGAATTGCTGACCAGCCTCCAGATGTGTATTGTTGTTGACGGAAAACACTTTTAACAGGAAGGATAAATGAGCTTAAAGTCAGGTTAGTGCGGTTATGGAAAATTCGATCTAACAAATACAAAAAAAATGCAGTTTATGCCTTCCGTCCGCAGCATTATAATGCTAATTAATGAACATATGTGCATTTTAAGGCTTTTTTTTCTTACTAAATGGAGAGAATTCTGAAAAACTTTGTAATTGACTTTTTTCCCGTTCTTTGAATCGTTTTTGAGATAATAGCGCTGACTCCCAATTTAGCCACCAGGTGGTGCTGTAAGCGGTTGCCTTGCATAGCGCATGACAACTTTATTATAGCTAGACTCTACTTTTATGACTGTAGCTCTTGCCTTTCAGAAATTATTAGGGTGACAACGGATTTTAAAGGGCACGCTGTATATTCCCGTAATAATTTACGTAGATGTTGTTCAACACTAAAATACTTTATGTATGTCCATGGGGCATGACCCCTGATTTGCCTCCTCCTACCTACAAACAGTCATATAGGTGTAATTTTTTATTTTTTTATTTATATTTTTTTAGCTATTTACAATTCTGGAAAATTAGATAAAAGTCATTTTTTGTACATACATCTGTTTTTCAATTATTTCAAAATATAATTTTACCGATTTGACTGTAAAATTGTATACCAAAAAACATGAGTAAAAAATCACCATCACATCAAACTCTTTCTTTTCCAGTTGCCTTGAAATTTTAAGTCAAAAAGTGCGAGCGAAGCAAACATATTTGATAAAGTAGGGAAAAGGAAATTTTATTTCCTTCGACGGAAGATAATGCGAAATTGAAAAATGTAGTCTTTCAATATTTCTTTCCTTTAATTTGTTTATCCATGATTTTTTTTCCTACTTCTCACTTGATATTGAGATGATGAGTTAGATGAAAACGGCTGACACATTTCCTCTTTCTCTTTTCATCGGGTACTCAATAAAATTTACTGAATGTGTACTCTACACCTTTCAACAAATAAAAAGAAATGAGGGCTCTTAAATGACACTTCTCACAGCGGAAATTGAAAACTGGAATTGTTCTGCCAAGGTGTAAATGGTGACACTTTTTTTTTTCATTTGATTATTTCTGTTATTTTATAAGCAATATTGCGCATTTAATCCTAGAATAATGTACTCCCGTATTCACTGCGCTTAAAGCTGTCCTTGTAAATAAAGCAGTTGAAATTGTCTGTGAAAAATGTATTTGAGAGGTAATGCTCGTATTTTTATGGTTCGCTGACACTTTTTTTGTGCGTGTGTGTGTTGTGCGAACAACACTGCCGAAAAGTAAAGTATATGGGGACGGAAAATAAGAAATGTGATAAAAAGTTTTTTATTTTAAGATTTTCTGGTACAATTTTAGATTTGTTGTTCAGTTACTTTTAGCAATCATAAAGCAGATATAAGCGATAGAGAGCGCTTTGGCAACCAAAACTTGAGACACTTGTTTAATAAGCTGACTTTTGGCAAGGTCTCAGGCTCATAATTATTGCGCATTCAACTCCCCTTAGTTTTCTGTAGAGCATTTGCAGCCAGCGCACTTATTTCCGTTTTCATACTTCTATTTTTAAGAAAAAATCAAACATAGTTGTTCTGCATATGGATGCAAATCGATTTGTAAAAGGTTCTGAAATAATCTTTCACTGGTAAGTGGGTTTTCTTTCATGGTTTTAAAATATACTTTTTATAAATGAAGAATTTTATAATGTATTCACATCCACTAATTCTTTGCGATAGTATTTTCGCGCCAGGAAGTTTTGCAATGCGCATGTTGACAGTAAATTTGTCTTGTAGTTTACATTTTCCATTCGCCAGATAAAGCGATAAAACACAAGTCTAGCCTCTCTCTTCATCTCTTTGCCATAAGTCACATAGCTCATTCTTTCCTCAATATCCAACGGATTTTGAATTCTAGTACATTTCTACTGTCTGGCAGTAATCCAGTAAACTTCTCGGGGTCCTGGGAGAACGTTTTTTGAGTGACAAGGCTAAATTTTCAAAATTCTCAAACATCCCGAAAACTGTTGATCGATTTTTCAGCAAGTTATTTGAATATTTGCCACTAATGCCGAGTTTTCATTCTTTGGCGATTTGCGCATTAGATTGATTGATAATCATTCCTTATTCTGTTGCCATCAAAATAGTTTTCCCATATACATAATAATCCTTATACACATAATATATACATAATCCTTTGGAGATAGGCGTATTCAGCCAACATCGCACTAGAGAACAGAGAAAATTTTCAAACCGCCCGTGGTGGCAAATATCGTAGACTTTACCAAATTATTTCACCGTATCGAAAAATTATTCCCACTGTAAAACAGTAGAATTTGGCGATTCCTCGACTAATACAGAAGATATTGCGAAAATGAATTCGGTTTTGGAAACTTATTTTTTGCCGTCAAACTTGTCGATAAATCGCCACAAAAGTCCAACCATAACGACTTTTGACATACCGATGTTGTTTACAAGCCTGAAAAGCATGTCACAACCCGATCCTAAAGACTCAATAAAGTATAAGAAAAACATTGCAATATCCTGTTGTTAATTTGCATAGCATAGAGCTAAACTATTTACTCAAAACTATAATAATAATATCAGAAAATTCTCCTAGATAAGAATAAGGATAAGGATAAGAATAATTCTCCTAGAATAAGAGAATAATAATTCTCCTAGATAAGAAACTATTTTCTCAAAACTATAATAACAATCTCAGAAAATTCTCCTAGATAAGAGCTTTAGAGACAGTTTGAGATTATAATTTTTTCTATAAAATTATGTAAGAAATTTTACAGTTTTTACAGTATTTTACAGAAATTTTACAGTAAAGTTACAAATTTTGTTTACATTAGATAATATAACTAGTTCTTCATTATTTAAAGCATAAAAGCAAAACTAATTTTGGTCCAATCCTGCTTTAATATATCGCGATTTTTTGAAAAATAACACCCTCTTGGGATTAAATTACATAAGAGTCTTTTGATTAATGACATCTTATAAAAGCATATCATCCTGAAACCTCCTAGGAATATAAGTTATAGTTATGTTATTAATTCTAGATAATTGTTTATAACCTACCAAATAAAACTGTAAAAGTTATTATAAACGAAATTTATGGTGTTTACCTAATATTAATTGAGTTCTAAACGGTAAACGAATTGCGTTTGAATTAAAAATCTTACTACATATTTTAAATTTTAATTGTACATTCAGTTGCTGCATCAGGCAGCGGAGAATTACATGTCATTTGTAATCTATCGAAAGAATCGTTTTGGATTCCAATTACGATTACAGCCAGTTTTTAAGAGATTATAGTCAAATGCTAAATTAGTGAAATTTTTGTAATCCTCAGTAATCGCCAGTTATTTCAGCTTAGTTAATATATGATCTACTCTAATCTTTTTTTATTATTATTTATTCAATTTCTTTTTTATTTTACTTAATTTATTAAATGAATATCTGCTTACATTTTTGTCGGTGCTTGAATATGAAGGCTTATAAAATTTTCTTTAAATATATATATATATATATATATATAATAATAATACTGTTAACAAAGTACGAAAATAAATTTAAATTCAAAACACGAGCGAGATTCTACCCGACACATGATAAAATATGTAACTTTTCTTTCATGATTTCGGAGAATTGTTTTACCTTGTATCCATACATCTTTTTATCCTGACACCCTCTGGAATTGAAAAGGTTGAATTCGAAATAGAAAATAGTGAATGCATTTTTCTACTTTATTTTTATAAACAATAACCTTGGAGGGAATTCTATGAATAGACAGCTCGTACATGTTTTGTCCTTCTTTCATATTTGAGGCTTTACAACGAGCGAATTGAACATAGAATTTTTTTTGGCGTAAAAACGGAACCGTTTTTGGAGACAGTTTTAGCTCGGATGAATTGCCGCATGAATGATGGAAGATTACCCTTTTGACGGTAGGTGATTGCGCCGTTAAACTGCCTGGCAAAACAATATGGTTAAATGTTCCCAACGCTGAAAAAGTGCAGCCGTTGCCATCTATCCATTTAACTACCAACAGCATGGCAGTCGATCGAATCGCCCATCTGGCACCACAGAGCCAAAGAAGTTTCCTGATAAAGCTGGCTGCGCGGCCCGGTCACGAGAATGTATTCTCGCACTGATGATGGGAAGTCATATTTACCGAAATATAAATACAATACACAAAGCGGCCGACCGCTTTGTCTTGTATTTATACTTCAGTGTTATTTATAATGAGCTTTTATTAATTAAAGATAAATTTCAATGGCAGTCTTTGTTAAAGCGCATAATTCTAACTATCACGTACGTAATTTACTAAACAGATCTTTGACTTACACTCGTATCATTAAAAATCTTCCGTTAATAAAACTTGTGTTAATTTTTTTTCATTTGTAGTCTTTATCGTCGTCCCTCTTTGCCATATAAAAGTGTGAAATTCATTGCGTTCATCTTTTGTTGTGTTTTTTATTAATGTTCGTTCAGTTGTTGTTTTTTAATATGAAAATACGGCGTTCACGCTTTTCATTTTATCCAAAGAATCATAATTTAAAAAAAAAAACCTTTTAGTAGCCTTTATCCCGATGTTTTAAACAAATCGTTTACAGTTTCGGAACTTTAAAGTACCCCCAGAGGGGCAGAAAAACTGTTTAAACTATAAAATAGAGATATATATTTTTAACCGCCTCGAGATTTGTTTTCTGCTACCGTTCCATGTATTCTTGAGCAATAAAAAAGATTGTAAATTACTCTCTCTGTGATTTAGTTCTTTCAAGTCATCCTCGTGGAATACAAAAAAAAAGCTAGTTTATTACTTCGAGTTTTGAATTGCGACAGAGCTTTTTAATGGAATCATGTTTTGTTATGCATTACAGTCGTGCAAATAAAACTCTTCAAAATAACAGTATAGTTTTTGCGATACTTAGTATGTATATTTTTAAATGATGATTTGGAAATGTTTAACTATTAAGAAAAAAAAAGATTGAAAATGATAAACATATTACATTTTTTTTAAAGTTCCATTGCAATGTACGTTAAAAATTTGCATGGAGTCAGCACCATTTTCCTGTAATCAGCAAGTTCTGAAATATATGAAAAGTTTCTGTACAGTTTTACATAAATAATATCGTACTTAGTGCCACTACATTGAAACCAACGTCATAGCTAGAAACCATTATCGAAAAAACAAAAATTGGAAAATGCAGAAATTCTCAGAGTTTTGATTTTTATCATTTTGCCATGCAAAATTAACTGGCGATTCAATGCAAAATTACAAAAAATATGGGGTATAAGTCAGGCATTCTACGTTTTTAATTTGTTCATTTAACATGCACACGCAACAAAACAGCTACATGCACTTATTTTTTTTCTTCACTCGGCACTTTGCTGCTCTTTTATATGTATCAATTTGTAAGCTTAAATTATTTTTTGGCGTAAAAACAGTATTGTTGTCGTAATACCGTATTTCTGAACTTAGAAATGAAAACAATAATTTTTATATATGATCTTCTGGCATTAAGCAAGAAACCTAGTACTATTAGGTTGTAACGAAAGTTTCCTGCCACCGCAAACATCGTCAGCACACATTTCGCTTTGGCGTATTTGCTCCTATTTTGTCAAACGATTTTTGGCATTTGAAAGAAAGAGGCTTACTTTATAACACTGTGTTGCGAAATCTGTAAAAAATATAGTTATCATTAAGTATAAGGTGTTCCAAATGGAACTATCACTCTAGAGGATTAGAACCATCATTTACTTCCATTTGTGTTGCAAAAAGTCAGCTACATAATATCAACAAATTATGAGTACAGCTTTAAGTACTATTGTTGTATCATGTGACACTGTGCAGGTTTGGTACCGAAAGTTCAAAATCAGTTATCTAAGGAGTTAGAAGTTAGTTTTTCAGGCAGATATGGTGGAAAACTTTCGTTACAACCTGATACTATGCCAATCTCCTCTGATGACGCTTGGCATTATGTATTCAGGGCCTTATTATCGCATAGGCAAATCGGAACTTTGCCCAGGGCCCCCAAAATTGAAATGTTGATCTTAAATATACTTTTTTATATCAAAATTTTATGAAAAATAAAACAAATTTCATAGATAACGGCCGGAAATTCATCATAGCGCGGGGCCCCTATTGGTCATAATCGGGCTCTGCATGTATTTCTATTTTGTTGTTTTTAACAAAGACCCCTAAGAGGATATTTCATTGGAATCAAACAGTTAAACTTTTGTATTTAGAGAAAGTTTTGCATCAAACTGCAATACGCATAAAGAATATTCGATGAACGAACAGATTTTATGTGCACGAGCTTCCTTTAGCTCAACGATCACACGGTAGTCCAGTCGAGAGACGTTTTCACCCTCCCAAGCGCTGAACAAGGTTGGCAGTGCTTCACTTTAAGTGTTCTTATGGGACCCGAGCTTCAACCGACTCGCCCACTGCGGGACATTTCGAAGATTTTATAGTGCTGTTACATCTTTGTTCTGTTTGTTTGTTTTTTTCCTCCATTTTGGTAAAAGTATTTTTTCGTTTCAGTCGTGTCCACATCTCACAGCAAACACTCGGCTTTCTGAAAGGCGAGTTCGAAGTGACACCTGGTGACGGAATGTCCCGTGAAGAGATGCTACGCACCGTCGGCCTGGAGACTTACTTCATCGTCAAAGTTATCAAACCGGTAAGTCAGAAGCTAGACCTCTGATTGTGAATTATTTTGTTCCAACAGTTCTCTTCAAACACAAGCATTGCAATGTTTGTGTTTGAAGAGAGCATTTCTTTTATTCATTTTTCGTGTATTATGATGCTGTTTTAGATAGGCATTTACGGATCAGATATAATTGAAGTCCTGCTACAAAGAAAGGGCTAGTGCCATCCAACAGGAGTTTGGAGTTACGTGTACTATCTTGCATTTGAAAAAAGTATTTTTCGTTTGATACCAAAACAGTGTAGCTACAAGCGTTAGTTCTTGTGTTAGTCAAGACATGAAGCTGCCCATTTCGTTCGTTTGTGTTAACCCTTTGAGGCGCAACCTTTTCCCAACGCTGAAAAAAGGGCAGCCGTTGCCATCGCTCGACTTAACTACCAGCAAGATGGCGGACGATCGAAACGTTCATCGCGTGCCACAGATCTAGAGACGCAGCTAGCCAGCTGTCGTCAAAAAAGGGTCTCTAGATCTGTGGCACGCGATAAACGTTTCGATCGTCCGCCATCTTGCTGGTAGTTAAGTCGAACGATGGCAACGGCTGCCCTTTTTCCAGCGTTGGGCAATCTATCCAGCTGTCCTCGCATTCTTCCATTTATCAGCAGATGTCAGTGCTGTTAAAAATAATCGTGATAATTCTTTTACGGGAAATGACGTGCTACAAAGTAAAGGATTCTCGTGGAGCATAGGTCACCCGCAACTATTTTTATAGAAATCCAATCTATTCTTCGTGACTGGCAACAGTCAAAACGTCAGAGTTTGGTGTTCCCAGAGCTGGAACACTGCGCGTTAAAGGGTAAAATCCCCAAATGTTTTTTACAGTTTTCTGCGAAATCGAACAGTCGGAGCTGCCGCCTTATTGCAGCAAACCTTCTTTCAGCATTCGGATTCGCATACTCACATACTTAATAATACCACATGTCTAGAGGTACGGAATTTTCGTTTTTACGAAATAGATGCGAATTTATGCAATATTTTCTTAGAATTTAGCTTTTTATTTTAAGAAAGAAAATTTCGTCGAAGAATCTTTTAATCGTAAACTCATGATTCAAATACATTCAAGTTACGCATTTGCTTACCATTTGTGGAACAAATTAGAAGGTTTGAAAGCAACTCTTGAACATCCAAGTCCGGGCATTTGGATCTAAACACAATGCTAAAACCGCATCTGAAGAAACTATAAATGAAGCCCATTTTCACATAGGTCAATTATTTTGCCCATCTGTGGCTGCAAGTATGACCATCTTAAATTATATTACGCGAAAGTTTTTTAATAATTGCTTTCTTACAGTACTTCCTCAAAATGAGCTCTGGTGGGTATACCCACTTTCATCGCCTGTTACAATCAATGAACAGGAATAAAGATCCCAAAATTGAGGACACACTGTGAGCTAATAAATGCTCTTTGGCAACCTTTGTTGAAACAGTTTTACAGAGCATTTGGAGCCTACTCATAGTTTATAGACGCAGATCGCTTCTTTAATAACTACAAAATCGTATTTACGGACAAAAAAACGACTCTAAAACAGTCAAATGTTGAAATTACAACAGTGTTGCTTTTAATTAACATTAGATATAAATTTTAAGTGTATAAAAATGTTTTATTTATAGTTTATGCAAATTTTAGCGAAATTTCAAATTTTCATATTTTTTTCTGCGAAATTTTGATTTTTTATTTGCGAAAATTCCGTACCTCTACACATGTCTATGAATACTAGAACACTAATACTCATTACGGCTGACGTGACAAGTATTAGTGTTGTAACTTGAGTCTCAAACGTTTCAATCCTATTTCGAGCCTCACGAGTTCATATAATCTCACTTTTAAACCTTTAACTTTTTTAAAGAGTTGTTTCATAAATAGCCACTTTCCCAATTTTCTTGGCCAGGCTTGCTATGCACGTATTGATCAGTTCTCTTTTCTTTTAACCCTTTAACGCGCAGTGATCCCGCTCTGGGAACACCACACTCCGACGCTTTGACTGTTTCCAGTCACGAAGAATAGATTTCATTTCTATAAAAATAGTTGCGGGTGACATAGCTCCACGAGAATCCTCTACTCTTTAGCACGTCATTTCCCGTAAAAAAAAATGATCACGATTATTTTTAAACAGCACTGACATCTGCTGAAAAATGGAAGAATGCGAGAACAGCTGGAGAGATTGTCCAATGCTGAAAAAAGGGCAGCCGTTGCCATCGTTCGACTTAATGACAATTGGCTGTGCTCGCGCACAGCCAGCTGCGTCAAAAAAGGGTCTCTAGATCTGTGGCACGCGATGAACGTTTCGATCGTCCGCCATCTTGCTGGTAGTTAAGTCGAGCGATGGCAACGGCTGCCCTTTTTTCAGCATTGGGAAAGGGTTGCGCCTCAAAGGGTTAAGTGCATCAGGCTTAACAACTAGAACATTTGATTTCGGAATTATGTACCTGTAAGCTTTAAAAAGTTAGATTAATGAAATTATTCTTTGTTTTTATGTTTCACATATGTTTTTTAAGCGTTGTTTAGAAACATATGTGCATTTTCGCTTCTAGAAATAGGTGAAAAATAAATTTTAAACCTGTATTAGATTAATAAAGTATATTCTTTTAAGAAATTAGGTATAAATATTTAGTAGCATTGATTATATACATATATATATAAGTTTAACTAAGGGAAGTATTTTAGCTCATGTTTCATATTTTCCAGTATTTCTGTTTGTGAATTTTGAGGTTGGATTTATCTACTTTTAGAATCTATGAGATAGTAAATATGAGATAGTTAAGTTTTGTGTACACATACCTAGCATTAGAAAGTAGAGATCTGTGAGACAATCGTGTCTGCATTACTTACAATTGCATTACACCATAAAAAGACTTTTGAAAGAAATCTATGTCTTTTTTACTCTGAAAATCAAGGAATCTTAGGATTTTTTTTTTTTAATTTTAAAAGCTGGCACACTAGTCTTAAGAATACTGTGCGTGTATTCTTAAATTTATGTAAGCCGACATTTCTCTCTACCAAACTCACAATTGTAAGTCTTTGTTATGAAATGTTTATCGATTATTTATTAAAAACGTGTTCGATGAAGTTTTATGTCACAAACACGCACAAACAATGTAATTGCTTGAGTTATAAACTCGTTACTACGTGCTTTTACGAGCTACAAAATAATATAAAAGTCTTTTTTCAGTATCCCATGGGGACGCTAGACGAAAAGACGGAGCAGAACGGTCGAAGTGGTAAAGACGTAAGTAGAAAAAAATTATTATATCATAAAATGTGTCGCTTCGGTCATAATTTCATTTTTTCCCCTATCCCCTTGTTTTCTTATGGTTGTATGGTTTATTATGTAATGCGCGTTTTGTACTTGCTGCGTAAACCCGCTTGTAATGGGAATCGAAAAAAAAAAAAAATCTACATTCATTTCATTTCACTTTATTACATTAGCCATGATTAGACTGATCATTGTCAGTCTTTATAATACAATTTAATTTGTTATGTGAAGCCTGGCAGCTCCTAAATGAGCTGTCATTTGGTAATTTAAGGTTATTTTATTCCTTTTCGTAATTGCGCTGGATTTGTGGACGTTTCTAGGGGTTGTAATTCTCCCCTAGAGATTTGTTTATCTTACTCTTGCAATTAGAAGTATGCTTCTTCCTGGGAACTAAAAGTCTTTTATTGAGGGTTTACCCCCCTTTTTTTAGTTTAGTCTTCCCTGTTTTAGAATTATGAGTTTTAACAAATAAGTTTAAGCAAATTATTTAAATATTGAAAAAAAAATGTAGAATAATAATGATAAATATAATTTTGTATTTATTCTTATTGAAATGTGATAATTATGTGGATGTAATGTTTTTTATGAACTTCTCATAATGATAAAATGAACTTCGATGGAGATTAGCTATATTTCTATTTCAATATGCTATTAATCTGTCAGATTTCGATAAAACCAGACATATTTCCTATGATGCAATGAACAGCAATGCAAAAGCTAATAACTTTATTGTCGTATATACCTAGTTCATGATCTGCGTTTTTTTTTATATATTAATTGCATTTGTGCAGGAATAAAGGATTTGCATAAAAATAATTGAAAAAATTAAGTTTTGTTCTTAGGATATCATATTCTTTTATTATTTTTCTTTCTTAAAAATTAAAAATATTGATTGCATATTATACTCGATATTCAGTGCTAGATTCAGTTTATTTGTTTTATTTTATGTTTCATTTAAATATCATAAATTTACGGTGGCTATTATTTTACTTATAGACACCGTTTTATAAGAACTGCATTTTTGAAAAGTTTTTACTACATAAAATATACATAAATATAATTAAATGTTACTTCTTTCTGCAGAATGTTGATAATACGTATTCCATTCTCTTTCTACGAGATCTTGCAACAGTACATAAAGAAAAATGCAGATTCAATTCTCTTTTATGCAATAGTTCGAATTAGGTTTTTTAAGACAAATATATGAATAGAAATAAAATATGATTGTTTTATTGCGATAAATTTTTAAGTATCATTTATTTATTAAAACACATGCTTGTATTATTTTCTCATTGTTTCTTTTTTATTGAATAATTAACGTTCGCTTCAATTTTATTAATTCATAAACTATTTAATTATAAATCTCCCAAGATAATAATTATTTTAAATAGCACACAAAAATTCTTTTTTTAATTTTTCTGCGGTGATAATAATTTTAATGTGTTTCATTAATTTGTTATTTTTTTCCAAATCACCAGGGAACATTTGCGTGAAATTTTTCACTCGATACACGTTGGAAATTTATAAACTTCTTTATTTTTCTTTTTTGCAAAACTTAAATCTTTATGTTAAGAATATAGATAAACTCCAATATTTATCCAATGTATTGGAAGTATTTAGTTAAACGTTATAGGACATTTATGATACCTATCAACGGCCAAATAATGCGTGCAAATAATGAAATGTTTATTTTAATAAAGAAAGGAACTTATTGTCTGTAAATTTCGTGGATATTTGTCATCTTTTTTAATCCAAAAAATTAAAAGGTGTACGACTCATGCTACATTTTACTAAGCCCAATAGTTTTCTAGGGTATAATAATTAAAAGTTTTTTTTTTAAACTTTAATTAATTCTGAAGTGGTAATTGCAAAATTTTGTATTTTCTTTCAAGAATAACCCAGGGACTCTTCCCTTTACAAATAATTAAAATCATACAGAGTTTTCTATTTTTTTTTCTTTCACATTCCAGGATGCAGCCAGTGAGTGCAGCTACGACGAGCCGCTAGAGGAACAGGTAAAAGAGGACATAAGTATACAAATCGGTATTACTAACAGCATTTACATCTAAATTTCGGGTTTCTGGTGTGTATTGTCCTCTGTCAAACTTTTTCCTCTGGTGTCATAAAAATAACAACGGTGGTGGGTTCTCTGTGTTCGTAGAATTTTTGTCTCTTTTTTAACGCAGTGAAATCTCGATACAACAAAATATAACGGAAATTTTCAAATAAACTCATAAAATATGTCTGTTAAGAGAAATCATGCAGCTCGAGTCCAGTCATAGTGAAATTTCACTGTAACAAATTTTTCGGGAATACGAATTTTATCTATGGTCACTCTAAGTTTGTTATATCGAGATTTTACTGCAATTACTAATATGTGGGCTTCTTCTCTGTGTGTACACGTGGCTCTTTACATCAGCGGTTCCTAACCGTGGGACGCGCCCTCCTTGGGGGACTCAGAGAATTTGCAGGGGTCGAGAAAAACAGGCAAAGAACAATAGTGATAACGCATGTTTTAAAAATGGTCTTATTTATTATTATTTTTACTCCAGAGCATCCACTGAAAGAATTACCTTACCACACTTATTGCTGTAAAATAATACAGCACTGTGTGTTGTAATCCACTAAAAAATGACGTAATGGCATTGATAAGCTAATCACGAAGAACCTTTGGCAATGATTGTATGGCAACTGGCAAAGTCTACATCGCAACGTGTTGGCATTACGTTTATCCACACGTTGTGCTGCAAAGTAATACAGCACTGTGTGTTGTAAATCCACTGCACAGCATGTGGATAAACGTAAAGCCAACATCACAGCGTGTTGGCGTTACGTTTATCCAGTGGATAAAAGTAACGCCAACATCTCAACGTGTTGTAAATCCACAGCACAATATGTGGATAAACGTAAAGCCAACATCACAGCGTGTTGGCGTTACGTTTACTCACACGTTGTACTGTAATAATTTTTTTCAGTATATCTATTTTCGCTTAAAATGTCTATTCGAACCGTATCGATAACATATTAATTTGTAGAAAAGGTGACTAAATGTTTATTGTTGAAGAATAAAAAACTGTATGTTTGCTGAAGAATGTGAGGTCATGAGGTTCGTCATTGTAAGTTATCCTTTGTGTGTGTGTGTGGGGGGAGACAATGCTCAAAGGTTGGGAACCACTGCACTACAGGAATATTTCCCAACAAGAGAGACGAACTTCTGGGACCCGTAGATTACTCAAAGACGAATCAGAATCACATAAATAGCAATGTTTTGTCGTTATCGGCTCCTTTATGCACTTGTTAATCACTCTGGAAAAAGTACTGAAATATCTGTCTGTTTCTTAAGAGTTCTATAAACAATGGGTCTAACACCAGTAGTTCCATCTAGATATGAAATGAAATTTCTAAATTATATTTTTAGTCAAGTATTTTACTCTAAAAAAAAACGATTAATTCTTCACCAACCACTGTTGGAACGATAACTATTACTTTAGCAATACCTCCATAGTAATTATTAACAGGTACATTGAAGTGAAGTTTGAGACCCCACACTGCTGTCCGATTCGTCTTTTAATAACCTACTTGTTCCATTAATTTGTTGCGCAAGTAGTTAAATACCTTGTATATAACGATTTTGAAGGAAACAATACGTATAAACAATTGTACGTGACAATCTTATGTCTCGTACGTGACAATATTATGTTCCCTTCAATGACCGTATTCACATAGCATTAAATCCGCGAGTTAACTTAGCATAGATAGTTACTTCCAAGGTTGACGTCGAAAATAGCATACACCATGCTAAATACAAGGGCTGCCATCACAAAACTGACCACAGATCAACAGACTCTCCACGTTACCTCTAAGAGTCAAATCGGCCATTCGCATTACCTGAGTAATGGTGTATTAACGGTTGTATTCACTAAACACACATTAAATCTGTGAGTTAAGCTCAGCAGTATGGGTTAGTTCTTAGGTTAGAGTGGAAAAGGGTATGTACCAAGGGTTAGAAGAGACCTGATCTATACAGTCACCTAATTGTTTCCGAGAATCAAACCGGCCATTCAGGTTACCTCAGAATCATCTCATTTCGGGAATACCACATTAAGTGTTTTACGAATTTCTCTCGTAGATTAATTGCAACAAACCTGGGTTATATTTTCTTTTAATGAAGCAATGTATTATTTTTCTTTCATTAAGTTCTGCACTCTATTGATGGTACAAATGTAACCCAAATTTTGAGCATTGTATTGTAATTATACATGTTATATGTTTTTCTAAATGCTCTAAATTCCATTTCAAATATTTACTTATTTGTGATTAATCTGTTGTAAGTGTATATTTTTATTTTATTCACGCATAGCTTTTAACACTTTTTTTCTTTTTAATTTTAATTTAAAATAGTGATAAAAATAATAAAATCTCGGCTGTTCGAGACTCGTCAGGGGGAGATCCCCCTGAACTCCCCTAATTATTTAGTTTCATTATTGCCATATTAAAACGATATTAATTGACTATGTCATTTTATCGCTCATCTTTCGAGTATTTCGCCTGGTAACCCTATGTTGAAATTTTTAGGAGTGTAACCTATTTATAGAAAAATACATGTGATGCATATTCTGCAGCTTACGAAATATTGTAACAATAGATTAAAGCTTTTGTGAACTAATAGTATTTAAATATATGTAAAAAAATACATGTGAAGCATATTCTACAGCTTACGAAATATTGTAACGATAGATTAAAGCTGTTGTGAACTAATAGTATTTAAATATATTTAAAAAATACATGTGATGCATATTCTACAGCTTACGAAATATTGTAACAATAGATTAAAGCTGTTGTGAACCAATAGTATTTAAATACATGTAAAATTAAGTCGCTTTTTATGTCGCATTTTTGGGACACATTTTTCAATAAAGGGTGTTGAGAGATAAAATGACATAGTCATTAATAATGTGTTCTTTATTCTCTCTTTCTTTCTTTAAAAATTTATTTTCTTACAAAATGAAGTAGAGCAAAAAAAATAAAATTAAAAGTGTTGTACTTCTTTTTATAGTTGAAAGTTTTCAAATTGCGTCATTATGTTAGTCCAAATACATTTCCTTTTAATAAAAATGAAATTGTGTTCTTTATAAAAATAACATATTTTAATGCAGTAATATTTCTTGAAATAGAAACTAGCGATATAAGAATTTAAAAACCCTTTACATTTTACTCTAAGATGCATTCAAATTGAGCTTTATTTCCTGAGATAAAATCTTTCGAACTCACTAGTACAATAAGCTGTTCGATTCTTCTTGACCATTCTCTGTCGGCAGCCACTCGCAAAATAAACTCATAACTAAATTACTTTTCCACGCTAAGAATTTTCTCTCACATCAACTTGATCAAGACTCAATTAGCGGTTAAGGGTAAAATACCGCCAACCAATCGGATTAGAGCACGTAATTGAGTCAATTTGTTTAACAGTCGGCGGCTTTGGCGCTCTGCGTCCAAACAGAGATGGAAGGACCAATCAAATTATCGTTTTCCCGAACTTGCAGTATGTATGTATGAAGATCTGTATGAACTAGAGAAACGGGAATAATGATTTCTGACAGCATTTATATGTGGAGTTGGGCTAATTTAATTTAATTTACTATAATGAGATACAAGTTTTCTATATCAAATTCATCCGCTTTGAAGTGTCTGGCTTATGTATTTAATTTCTCCTGATTAAAAATCTTGGAGACATTTCTCTTAGTATTGAAAAATCAGCTCCCACTTTGCCATTTCGCCGGTATTATACGACGTTGAGATAATAAGTGCGCTTTAGAAGTGAATGTCCAGAGAAAATTCCCGCTCCTGAAAATTACTTTTAGAGTTCAAGAGAGCTTACTGGCAAGGAGTACAATCTTTGACAAGTCTGAGAGGTTTCCATTAAGTTTATTAAAAGAGTTCTTTATAAATGGGAAATATTTAAAATAAACTCATTTCCATATTTGTGAGTAGTTTAGTCACTATAGGCAAAGCTTTTGTCCTAGATTAATCTACTTGGCCGATTACGTAGTTATCGAGAAAATACAGTATAACAAAAGCCATTAATAAGCAACTATCTATGACTAACTGAAGAAATTTTAGTCATTGTCTACGTAAATATGTTTATTGTGAGTGCTTTGTGTACAAAAATTATTCCTGTATCACAAGTTCGTTCAAAAGTTTTATAAATATGATCAGCCTGCGTTTTTATCCCGTACAGGATTTAGTTGTTGCTTACGTCAGTATGAACGTACAATGGTAGCTCAAACTGGTTTCAATTTTTTGCTCTCCGAACGTGTACAACGCGTTGTATACAGTCTTTTTTTTTTTTTTTACTATCTCTCTCTCTCTTTAAAGCACTCTGGAAAAATCTTTTATCCAGTATATTTTAGTCATGTTCATGCGTTGCTACTTAGAAAAACAGCAACTCCTTTGGCGGTTGTTCTTCTAATTACAGCACGTGCCATATTACACTGAAAATCTTCAGAATGGAAAGTGTACCTAAGTTGTAGGGCGAACTGTGGAGTGTGTTTTCTACGCATGTAGTCGTCCAACATCATTTTTAAAAATGTTTAGAAAAGGTTTGCGTTTAGAAAGAGCTCTTTTTAACAGACCAAATGCACAATACATAGGTGAAACGTCAGGGAACTTCGCAGGAATATGTTGAAAAGCTATATATGCAATACCTGTATCAGTCTTCATTTTTTCAAGGAATGCAGTGGTAGTTTTCGAAGTATGACTTGTGTTGAGCCACATGTCTCGGCAAAAGATGGTGAACATTATGTATTTTTAGCTTTTTTAAGTTGTAAATCTTGGTTTATTGTTTTATTTATTGTTGCTACAGATGTATCTAAAGACTTTGCAATTGATCTCTGTGTTGGCGGATTTTCTTTTGTTACCAGCGATTTCACTTTAGAAACGTTTGAAACATGTACCTTTTTCGGATATTCGTTTGGAGTCTTCTTTCCATGTAGAAACGATTTTTGACGGTTTTTACCTTGCCGATTAATAATGTTGCTTATCTTGCACTTAGAAATTTTAATGCCATGCATTTCACAACGTTTTTGAATTATGGAATAAGAATATTTCTCTTCGGAAAGCGCGAAAACATATCCTTCAATCCACAGCTTGTTTATATATGACATTTTGAAAGAAGAATAAATTTAAAAATAGCAGACGATATTTCTCATTTCAAATAATAATCTGCTGCCAAAAATTTTTATTCTGAAACATTTACTTTTTTTAATTCTTTATCGAAATCGTTCTAAAAATGTGTAAACACCCTCTGTAGAATAGAAGGTGAAGCTGAATTTGCGAAGGTACCTATTCCGAACCAGAATGCATTTGCACAATATATAACCGGTATGTGCTGCCTGGATAGTAATACACATGAATTTCATGCTACAGTACACTCTTGATAATTCGGCAGTTGGTTAGTCCGGCCCGTTCAATAATTCAGTGCTCTTGGGAAACACATGTCATGTTCTCTTAACGATCCACCGACCAACGGTGATGTAAACTAGCATGACTGCTCTTATGCTCTCCTCCCTCTTTCGTCATTGCTCTCTAGTTTACCTAATGTATTTTGTAGTGCATTTATCTAGTGTACAAGTACTACAATGTCAACCAAACGAAAGCAAATGACTCTAAGTTTATGCAAAAAGCAAGAAATCTTGATTATCCAGACGTTTTCGATAATCCAGCAACTGTCTAGACCCATATATGCCGGATTGTCAAGATTGTATATCAATACTAAGCTTATCATTTTTCAATAAAAATTTCGGATATGTGTGAGGTCGGAAGTAGTTTTTAGAATCTCTCTCTGGTTACGTTCCTGGCTTTAGCATTCATTCCATTATATACTAGATCTTGAGTGAAATATTGCTGACAAATTTTTCTTAAATCCATCAGTTGTCTGGAAAAGTCATTGCACATTCATGAGGTCCGTTCTATGACCGAAAACGGACATCTTCTTGCAGCCTTTTCGTTTTTCATGAGCATTGGTTCAAACACAATTGAATTCCAGTTTTGCATGTTCCGAGTATGTTTTAAATTTCAGCGCTTATCTTTATTCAGCATTACACACTTTAAAGCATTTCAGAAGTTATCTTTCGAATAACTTTATAATCATAATCAATTAGTCGGAACAAAAGCAGTTTTTAAACAACCAAAGTATGTAGTTCATTCAGGAACCAAAAGTAAAAAAAAATAAATAAATAAAGGAACATACTCTTATTTACAAAAGTAAACAAGAGTAACAAAAGTAAAATTCAGTGCCCTTTTTTCCACATTGTGTGAATTTAGAAGCTTTTAGGACCTAATATATAGCAATAGCACATTTTGGATGAAGGTGACTTTTTAGGAGAATACAATTCCTACGAAGAGAGCAATTTTAGAAGTTTTTACACAGTTGTTTTACACGTGTGAAGTAGATATACACATTGATCATCTGATGCGTTCCACACATACACATGCATGATAAACATAAGTAGATTTGAGTGCGTTCGCCAGAATAGTTGTTTACTGTTGAGGCACATAACTGCATAGAATTTGAATACCCCCACGGGAAAAAAAATGTTTCTTGAATTCAACAAAATTTCGTTGATTTAATAAAAGTTTGGTTTGCGCTATTTCAACCGAATAATTTTGTTCGTTTTAACAAAATATTTGTTAAATTAACAAAATATTTCGTTGAATTAACAAAATTTTGGTAATTCAAGAAAACTATTTATTTGAAATAGAGGCAACCAGAATGTTGTTGAATCAACAAAACATTTTTTTCAGAGCCTCGATTATACCACACACTAAATTTTTACTGGTAAGAAACGCATTTCACGCTGGTTTATCTTCTGCAGGATGAATTATCGAAACTCACAGGAAACGGTGACAAGGCCTTTGATGAAGATTACAAAGCCCGTCTCCACGAAGAACTTCTTGGAAGAGATACTAAGGGGTAATTTATATTGCAACTATCTAACATACAACGATAAAAACAATCCATTCTAACGATGTCCCGTAAATTAGGACAGTTATGCTTTAATTTCATTCTTTTATCCAAGTAGCTTTGCGTACTAAATCATTTTTCGAGTATGCAAAACTCACAAAATTTTTACTATAAACATCATTTCAGAAATTCTAATTTTTTTATGTAAAGAAATGCATTGTTTCACGGTGATGGGATAAGCAAAGTAGTTGAATACTGTCGGTTATCTAATCTGTTTGTCGTACTAAAACAAACTTTTCACACTTTTCTGTTTAAATGTTCTAATAATTAGATATTGCCAAAGCGCTTAGAAAATGTTATTTAAATTGTTCAATTATGGTTTTATTTTATTTTACGGGCATTCCTTCATTTGGAATGATAATAATAGCTTAATTTATTTTACAAGCAAGAGCATTTAATTCCCATTTCATACAGACTAAATAAGTAAAGATTAAATAATGCATCCAAACTCACCAAGTGTGGGTTTTCTGTCTGTGCATGAGTATAATCGTTCAGAGCTCACACCTAAACTGAGTGAATAACCACTTTCTCTTAAAGCATAGTAGACATTGTAGCATAGAAGTACTTTTGTTCGCCGGCAAACATTAAGGGCTAATTTCTTTCAAGAATCGATGGGTTTTTTTTTTACATCCGTAAAGAAACTCCTCACTCTCTTTATATAACAATGAAATGGATTTACGATTACTTTTTTCTTTTGATTAGCTCTTAGAATTGCCTAATCACTCATTCCGTAATGTTCACTATTCCATGTTACAGACACATTCGAAACCACGCCAATGTCTTGACCCTGTTTTTCAAAGACAAGAACCTGGAACAAGAATTCCGTAAAATAAAAGACACTGTCAGCGTCGTCTCTATATCGGGCTTGCCCTTGATACTGTTCTTCTGTTCAGCAGCTTATTTCTTGGTGATGTCTGGGTAAGTATGCGACCCCCGCTGTTAAAACATTTTTCTATCACTGGCCTGCTAATAATATAAAATCTCTTTTTAAAAAAAATCTGACCTTTTTAAAGACTGCGTCATTTTTTTTTCAATCTCTATAGTTAAGAGAGCCAGCCACATATAAAAACCGTTTGTCGACCACTGTACTAGTGTTGAATCATAACACTGATAAGATGCCAACGTTGTCTCATATAGGCTCACATGTCACTTTAGGATATATCTTTATACAAGTTTTCCACAGTCCTTTAATAACCTTGCAAGTTCTTGAATTTCATTTTAGATCATAAGAGCTATGAAAAGTCCTTGAACTTCCTTGATTTTAAAAAATAGGGGCTGGGAAAAGTCCTTGAAAGCTCCCATCAGACCGTGAAAAGTTCTTTTTTTTTAAGTGACCACGAAGTAAATTTTCATAGAGTACTTTTTCTGGATCAAGGAGGAGACTGGACCAAATCACCACAAAAGTTCACGTGATCAAAAAATATCCCAACTACCTTATTTCTCTTCTCGGAAGATCGTGCCAAATTCAACTGAGGATTGCTGTGTTAATGATATGCATTCATTCTTGATTCAATGCTGCTAATCGCTTATCGGAACAAAATTTTGTAAAATTTTCACTATTTTAAAATAAATCACTCTCTTTATTAATAAAATAAATTAAAGTGTGAGTTTTATTATGAAAGAATACATATATGAACATTCTCCTATTTACCTTTATAGCATTTACGAATTCTGCTACTGGGAGTAAAGAATATATTTTTTTCAAATGTATGTGTTCAGTCTATACCAAAGGAGGTATTTCCATGTCCTTGGAAAGTCTTTGAAAAATCCTTGAATTTGCTTTGGAAAAATGAATTCTAACTTCTCGCTACTATCAATCGCTTATCCAAGCTTTTTTTTTTAAATCTTAGTGTCAGTACCTTATTGAAGAAGCTGCTCGAACAGAGTAAAATAAAAAGTAATGATTTTTCTCCATGTATGGTTACTTTTAGACACAATCGTCATGAAGATTCAGGCATTTGACATATCGGTAGGAAAACTTTCCAATAGCCTTTCCGAGAAGCATTCCGCCAACAATGCGAGATGGGCCTGAAAGTTTTTCACCAAATCTTCATTGGTCTGGAAGTTTTATCTAGCTCTTCCTTTCAAAAGGAGATGAAATTCACCTAGTGCTCTGTCAGTCAGCAATATTTTCAGGAAACCCCTAAGGAGTTCCAAAACGACAGTGATATGAGATCATTTGTCAGTCTCTGTTGGTCATTGACATTTCGCCTAGTGATTTCCATCTGATCCCTGAACTGAGGATCTGGCTAGGAGGCCAAGGCTTTTAGAAATATTGTCGAAACTATGATCCAATCCATCACGCTTCACATTCGATAACGTTTCTCGAAGAGAGAATAGGAACGCTGATCTACGATCTCAAAAAAAAACGTCCCAATGATCCAGTCCAGTGTTCGTAATTAAGTCGAAAAGTAAAAATATGTGAGTCTAACTTTCTGAAATATTCCTTTTCTTCCTAAACTCTTGCCCCTATCCCCTACCCTATACATTGGAGCTTAAAAATGAAAATTCCAATTATTTCAGTATGAATTTGGTACGTTTAACCCTCTTCAATGAGTATTTTTTAATAGCTGGTACCACGGTACCCACATAGAATATCTACGCTCTACATTTGCTTCATTACCTCTTACCGATTTTATAATCAAGTAATAACTTACTGCACAACTGGAATAATAAATAATGATAGTAAATAATTAATAGAAAAATAAATAATTCATAATAACAATAGTAATAATAATTATTATATTTGTTATAATTATTATTATATTTGCTTATATTTGTTATAATAATCATTTACAATTTGTATGTTCAAGGGAGACAATAATGGGTACTTTAGTACCTGGATTTTGAGTAATGATGTCGGAATTATATCGCAATTAAAGTATAACTCACAAAAGCTCAACAACAATTTTTCCCAAAAGGGGCTAAAATGATATGTTTAGTTCAGATTCATGTAAATAACAAGGATTAGAAGCGATTTAACCTAGGTTTAATTAGAAATGATTTAATTACCGTGACTCCACCGCCAAAAGGTACCCGGTCATTGACGCAATGGTTAAAGAGATTTAATGGTTGCTTACCAGTATAGAAATCATACTAGCTTTAAAATATTAAACAAGTGTCTCGCTTTAGATAACATTTATTATTGTCTAAGGAGAAAATTCTAACTACACAATGTCTATCCGTTTTAACCCTCATTAAATTTCAATACTGTCAAATCAATATTTGAAACTGTGCATTGTCTGAAATGCTACTGATTTGACAAGACGCTGAAGTGGTTGGTAATAATTACAGGGTATTTTGACACGTTCCTTATCAATCTGAACAGACGGAACCTTACACAAACATTTTAAGATCGCCTCAAATATGTTCAGACTTGGCGTCAAACTTTTTGGGCAAACAAATTTGCTTTGTGTAACTCAAACAAATTAAAAGTACGTAATTGGACTCGAGTACAACGACTGAAAGTCGCGATGGCATGGAATGCTATTAAGGAAAACTTTTTCACGCGTTTTTAGTTTGTCCCTCGTCAGAGTCCTTCGCAAATTTAAGGATGTATCGTAGTGATTGTCCATCCTCATCTTGTGGGACTTTTATTAAAACAAACATAAATATAAAGGCATTTCTAATTATTGGTAACTAAGCATTAAGTATTTTTCACAATTGTTAATACCACATTTTTTAAAGTTACTTAAGTTTAAATTTTATTTAAGCTCGAATGTACGAAAGAAAACTGCAGTATGTTTTGCACAAAAAATAATAAATAAATAAAAAACATTTGTGTACAGCATTATGATGACGGATAAAATGAAATATTAATTAACTGTTTTCACAGCTTGTCATCATTCCTTACTTCTTAGAAGAAATCCACTTTATGGTACAAAAAATTAAGGAAAATCATGCCTAACACATCAATTATAAGCACTCTCTAACAATTACATCTAATCTATACACTGAAGAGCCATTACATTATGACCACTCTTCATCTTTAACAATGGGATCGATCAGGAACAAAACCACTGCATGTGCGCGGCTGATGTCGGCATATATAAAGCGGCTATGCATTGTTTTTCCAAACATAGCGCAATTTGTGGCATAATGGGAAAAGTAGCTGATTTATCGGACTTGGATAAAGGTCAAATTGCTACGGCTCGGCGACTGGGAACATCAATATCTGAAACGGCGTGTTTAGTGGGCTGCTCACGTGCATTTGTGAGCAGATATCGAAAGGATGGTGAAACAGAAAGTCACCCGCCAACAGTGTGTCGTCTACCTAGCATTGATTCCAGAGGAGGGCGGAGATTGCTACGCATAGTTCGCCGTGACCGAAGAGCTGCAACAGCCGAAATCACCGCCAGCTACAACAGTGGCGATCCAGGCAGTGTTTCTCAACACAATGTGCAGCGTACATTGCTGCGTATGGGCCTACGCAGCCGGAGGCCGAAGCATGTCCCTGCACTGACGGCACGTCATCGCCAGCTTCGTCTGCAATGGGCCCAGAAATATCGGAATTGGACGCTAGAAGAATGGAAGAAAGTTGCACGGTCCGCCGAATCACGTTTCCTGGTCCATCACATGGACGGGCGTGTGCGAGTACGCCGATTTCCAAAGGAAACCCTGGCTCCCCGATGCACAGTCGGACGGAGACAAGACGGTGGTTAGTGTGGAAAATGCTTCCATGGAGCACATTAGGACCCACAATTCCCCATAGAGCAATCCTTGACGTCTGTACGCTATGGCTACATCATTGCAGACCAGGTTCACCCATTCATGACAACAGTATTTCCGGCGGGGCATGGTGTTTACTATCAGGATAATGCACCATGTCATAAGGGTCGTGGGAATCATCAGGGAGTGTTTCGAGGAGTGTTTCCAGTGACTTTCAAGTCATGTATTGGCCTCCAGATTCACCTAACATCAATCCAATAGAGCATTTGTAGTCCCACCTATATAAACCAAATTAGTGCTGCCAAGCTACCCCCTCGCAATGTGCATCAATGGCAGTACCAGTTGGTGAGCGCTTGGTACCAGATATCTCAGACTACCTATTAGCACCTTGTGGAGTCAATGCCACGCTGGGTACTGGCAGTTTTGAGGGCTAAAGGTGGTCCTATATGTTATTAGCAGGGTGGTTATAATGTAATGGCTCTTCGGTGTGTTGTGTTGTGTGTTAAGGCAAACCTGCACGAGGGGTATCTGCCTAGGATGGGGGGGTGCCTTGGTAGGAGGACTTTCTAAAGGGTTCTAACGCGTATTCACGTTACATCTGGAGAAAACCTACCAAAACTCCAGACCGTTAGATCGACAGCTGTGCGATGGGACCCGAACCCGGGACCTTCACACCCCGTCTACCATTTTCAGTGGCATAACCACTGTGCCATGGTGAGGCAGCTCTTCGGTGTAAATACACTGCTTGCTGTATAACAGTGGTATTTGTCTATCAATCAGGACCTCAAATGGAGTCGGAAGATGGATATCATTGATGATCATTTATTTATTTTTCGGTGGAGGGATATTTATTTTTAAAATGTGAAATTTCTTTAAATGTCTAAATTTGTTACCTCACACACACAGACACGGATTAATGCAATCTTGTGAATGGGGGAGGCTAGCTGAAATGTATGCCCATTTTATGGAAGTAAAATAGGGTACCTTACACTTTTTATGCAATTTCTTTTTTCTCGTTAACGGGGGGGGGAGCAATCGACTCCCTTCCTCCCCCTCTAATTCGTCGGTGTACACACATGAAAGCAGTTAGAATTACATAATGATAATTTTAACTTTTTAGTTGTGCATGATGAATCCTCGACAGCCAAAGTAGGGTCGCACTGCTAAAAATTCTGAATATTACTGTTCAATACAGCAAAATTCTGGGAAAATCTGTGGCCATGGTAGCAGACGTATCTTTGGTGTTCAAAGTTCAGAAAAGAACTAGCGATGTCTGCTTCTAAATGATATGGATGAAACAATACTTTTAATTGGCTTAAGAAGTTTGATTAATAATGCATACGGAACGTCAAGCCAGAAAATAGCCAGTAGATTTTGGACATTTGGTCCAAATTTAAAGATAGGTTTTAGATTTACTAAATAATCGAACTTAATTTGCAAGGCATGTCAGTCTGTAAGTGCATTTAACCATTGCTTGACAAAGTGATTGACTCTCGTCATATTGATGGATTACTTTCTTTCTGTAATTTTAGGAGCCTGGTTGCTGCAACTTGTCTTCCTGCTGGGACTCTTTTGTTGAGCGCAATATCTCTCATCTGTATTGTACCCAGTGGACTCAAAGTAAGTATTTCGTCACGGATATGTTTAATCGATTACATCTAGAAATCGCTTCTAACGATTATGCTCTTTATTAAAGAAATTCTATTAACTTCAGTAATACAAATTCAAGTCCTAATTTTATAACCTGCTTACAAAGAACAAAATTGTACTCTATAAAAATTCCATGAAATATACGCATTCTATTAAAGACTTTGAAAACGAAATTTCATTTTCATTGAGTCATTTTTTTCTGTCGAAAGCAAATTATATCAGTATCCCCAGTAGACCCTTTTTTGACGACAGCTGGCTGTGCGGCACAGCCAGCTGTCGTCAAAAAAGGGTCTCTACATCTGTGGCACGCGATGAACGTTTCGGTCACCCGCCATCTTGTTGGTAGTTAAGTCGAGTGATGGCAACGGCTTCCCTTTTTTCAGCATTGGGCAATCTATCCAGCTGTTCTCGCATTCTTCCATTTTTCAGCAGATGTAAGTGCTGTTAAAAATTATCGTGACAAATTTTTTTACGAGAAATGACGGGCTAAAAAGTAAAGGATTCTCGTGAAGCTATGTCACTCGCAACTATTTTTATAGAAATCAAATCTATTCTTCGTGGCTGACAACAGTCAAAACGTCACAGTTTGGTGTTCCCAGAGCGTAGCTAGTATCGAGCGAGCGTCTGCTAGTACGTATCGCACTGAGAGAGAGAAGATAAGTTAATATAAATTATACAATTCAAAATGCGCATGGTACCTCTAATAAGCATTACGAGGTGTTGCTATTAAATAACGAGACTGACGATGTAAAACATTTTATTTTGATTTCATACATATTTATATTATCTTCAATATGCACCCCCTCCTTTATCTCTACAACAGTCCATGCGAATCTCCATTGTTTGAAACAGTGTTGGAAGTCTTCTTGTGTCAGGTCCTTCAGTACACTTGCCGCTTTCTCTTTTACAGCTTCAACGGACTCAAATCTTTCTTTTAAATGAAAATTTCACCTTAGGAAACACATAGAAGTCTCACGGCGCAAGATCCGGAGAGTAAAACGGATGGTCTAACAGTGGGATGCTAAACTTCGCTAGACATCTCTTGACTGGCAATGCGGAATAAGCCGGTGCATTGTCTGGTGGGAAAACCCATGGCTTATCTTTCCACAATTGGAGTCTTTTCTAAATTATTTTTTCACGGAGTTCAAAAAGAATGTGAAGTTAGTAATGCAGATTAATAGTTTGACCTTCAGAAACCTGAAGTAGGCTCACAATTTTTTTTTTTTATTTTTTTTTTAGAAATTGTCATCCGATTTTGACGTGGAGGAACGTGCAGAGAGTGAATCACCTTCAGACTTCTCGGCCATCTTTAAAGCGCTTAAACCACTCGAAAACACGTGCACGCGATAGACATTCATTGCCATACACTTCTTTTATTAAATTATAAGTTTCAGTAGGGGTTTTTCTAAGTTTGATGTGAAATTTCATAATTGTTTGATGTGTTTATGTCAAACTTAGATATCACAAGTTATGTTCACATCAAACTTGTGATGTCTAAGTTTGATGTGAAATTTTCAACATATTTCCGACAAATGAAAAAAAAAAAAAAAAAAAAAAACAGATCTACGGCTATACTGATTTGTTTACAGAAACGAGAGGCACTGCATTCGAAAGAGAAGGCTTCTCGATAAACTGTTGTCGGTGGCCAGAACTTGGCGCATGCGCCCTTCTTCTGCAGCAACGTCAGTCTCGTTATTTAATAACCACACCTTGTATTTTTCGTCATAATACATACTTACACACACAAAGGTTTTTGTATCGAGCCCGAATAATAAATTAGTAATATGTGGATTATTTGAACTCATCAATTGGTGTTCTGAATAAATTTTCACTCAACTTAACTAATTCGTTAATGTCTTCCAGGTCGGTCCACTCTTCCTCCTGCGCGCCTCTAACAAGATCCAAGAGAAGCCAGTACTACGCTTCCTAGTCATTTTCATAATGGTTATCATATGGGCAATAGTACACGTCTTATCAACCGTTAGTATATTGTTTTGTCTTATACAGATTCTATTTAGTGTTAGCAGTGAGTAAAATATTTATTTAAAAAATGTGTGTATGTTTTAGCCATTTTTATGTATAACTGCTCGAGTTTGTACCAATGGCGGATCCAGGGGAGGAGCTATGTAGCATCAGTCCTCCAATCCTCTCGAAAAGATATTCTTACAGGCAACATTTTGCCTTTTTGTACACTCTGTTTAGATTAAATGAGATTTAATTTTAAAGAAAAAATACGTATAGCTACGCATTTTGTTTAGGTCAAATAAGCTTTATTCATAAGTTTGCCCCTCCAAAAAAAGAAAAAAGAAAAACCCCGTACCCGCCACTGGTACGTAAGGTATATCTCAAACACATCGTTACAAGACTTGGTTAAAATCCCTTGAATCAGAAGATCCTTGTCAATGCAACATTTTTAATGCATTTTTAAAGGATTCCTGAAATCTTCAGGAAGTATAGGGCGTATTTCAGTACATATATACATTCATATTTACTGTCATTTGTTCTTAGTGTAGTGCATACGATCTTCTTGAGTGATTAGGGGATGACATTATAAAGTATGCCACCAATAAGTTGTAAAGGTATTTTTATGGTATATTTCATGCACATGCTGTTCACACACATAATGCTGTAGTTCAGGGATGGCGAACCTTTATATGAACCTTTATATGTTTATAGAAATGTTTAATGAGGCCACAGACGTGCCGTCAAATAATTTTGACTTGGTGATCTTTGACTTCGTGATACTTCATGGTGAACCTTGTTATTTTTAATTAAAATGTAAACCGTTTTGATTGGTGGCGTACCCAAAATATTGTGTCGCGAGCCACTGGTTCGCCATCCCTCCTGTAGTTGTTTAAGTTCGGGGTGACTCAAACTAAAATATTTTTGCTTAGAGAGTGAACTGTGCGCCATTACTCCACAAAACATAACATCTCCAAGTTTAGAAAGTATATATTTAAAACCGCTAAAAATCGATCTGTGCAACAGAAACTTCCACTTAAAAAACTAACTAAAAGGTTAAAATGGGGTTCTGATAATTGGCTGGTTGAACGAAATTCGCATGTTATTGCCGTGTAAAGGTCTTGTATGAAACAGGGGAAATTGTGCAAAAACTCTTCTTGGAAAGTAAGCGAAAGAAGTAAGAATTATTCTAATTAAGTGCTTTACCAAAATTTAATTTATTGGTAAAAAATTCTTTATCAATTTTGGACCATTTTCCCTTGCGATCCAAAATGTATATCGTATACTCACCAAACTCGGAGATGTCAGGTTTCTGGTTGTCTCATATAACCCTTATTTCTTTTGTCGAGACTAATTGCTAATATTTGATTAATTTACCAAAAAACATTTTGTTTGTTAGCAGCACATGCATAAAATTCATCATCTACATTTATATGGTCAGTGCTCCACATTTTCAACTGTAGGTCTTTTTGAAAAGACCCACAGTTTTTGTTGTATCATTTTCCCTCACGATTTATGTTGTATCGTTTTCCCTCACGATCCAAAATGTATCGCATACCTCTGAAAACTCGGAGATGTCAGGTTTCTGATTGTTACTCCAACTAACGTAAACAGGAACACTTTAATTCGAAACTTTTAATTCGAATCATATAAAAATCCACATAATCATGGCAGCATCGGCTGGACTTAGGGGGGTACGTCCTCGCAACTTCGTCACAGAATCTTTTGACTTTTCAACATTTGTTTGGAAATTCAAAAGAAACTTCGCTTTTCTGCAGGCGCGCAACCAATGAAAGGGTTTTTAGGGTTAAAACACTTCCCAAAACAAACTTTTGTCTTTTCTTTTTTGTAATAAAAAAAATTATGCCTCAAAAAATCTACTCCCTGAATTTACAGCGAAGAAAATCAGAAACGGGCACTTTAGAAGAGTATTACAGGAAATCTGTCCTGTATACATGCAATTTTTATACTTTTATTCGCCAACTCGGTGAAAGATTTGTGGATCATAAGAACATTTTGAATTCCTTTCAAAATTTGTTAATTCAATGTCATGACCCCAAATACGTAAAAATGTGATGGAGAACGTTCTTAACTAGTGTTGATATATGAAATGGAAGAGGGTTCCATGAGAGTGAATTCGCCATGTGGTGTCGAAAGTTACATCGCCAACAAATATGGCCAGTAAACTCACTAAAAGTTTAGATATTTGCTGTCGAAAAATACTGCATAATATCTATAGGCTACTTCAAATAATGGCAACATTACCAACAACAAATTGTACTGGTGAGCGTTCCTTTTCGACTCTTCTCCTTTTAAAAGCATATCTTCGGAGCTCAACAGATGAAAGCAGACTGAATTGATTAGCCATGTTGAACATCTACAAAAACGTCCACGTTTCCCTGAAGAAGTACGGAATGAATTGGCGAAACAACCCCGATGCTTAGATATTAAATGATAACGTTTAGCATTGTACTTAATTTGCTTGTACGTAAAATAAATTGTGAGCTATGTGAATTCATGTTTTGAAATATATTTTTTACAGACACAATACATTTGACAATGTTTGACCATTTTTAAGAAGCCCCTCCGCAGAAAATTTCTGGTTGCGCCCCTGCTTTCCTGCCCTTAAATTTTCTATATATACACCCCAAAAACTTTCATGCTCCCCCCCCCCACTCAAAAAAATAATAAAAATCATCACATATGCAATTAATAAATGTCTAAATGTCAAAACTGAAAAGTCTAACAACGAATCTCAAATCTTCTTCACTAAATATACAGAAACCACGCACATTATTAATTAATGTCCTGTGGTCAAAACTGAAAAATCTAACAACCATTCTCGAATCTTCTTCACTAGATATACAGAAACCACGCACATAATTAATGCCCTATTGTCAAAACTGAAAAATCTAACAACTAATCTCGAATCTTCTTCATCAGATATACGGAAACCAAGCACAAAATTAATTAATGTCCTTCTGTCAAAACTGAAAAATCTAACAAGGAATCTCGAATCTTCTTCACTAGATATACGGAAACCACTGGCCTGTTGCAGCCTCTGTCTCCGAACCGACAGCTCTGTCCTACCACCAACAGAACACGAGTAGCGCAAGGTTCAACACTTCCGTGCCATCCAGGTATCAGCAAGACCTCAGCCCTGCGTGGACCACTCACAACTTCCCTCAGTACCTGACCTACTTCGCGGTACTGGAGCTCATCGGGATAACTGTACTCACCCACCTGTCGCATCTGGTGAAGCTGGTGCTCACGGTACTCATCGCCGTCATGCAGGGATGCATCAACACTCTGGTTGTGAGGGAGTCCTTAGATTACTACGATCAGCGGACGTACGGTGTCAGGTGAGTTACGGTGCGTTCCGGATTAGAACGCAGACTTTCGATGCTACTCTACTTTCTTTACAATAGTCATATTAGCAATTAATAACATATAGCGCGGTTTGTTTTGCTGTGAATGTATAGAATATAAAAATTGTAATAATTTTTGCACAATTATCCAAGAACTTCATATAGTGAAAAAAAAAAAAAAGCCATTGAAATTAACAAAATTATGTTAGCACTATTATAACAGAATAATTTTGTTGAAAAGACAAAATTTGCTTTGATATTTTTAGGAATCAATAATTACTATTCTTACTGTTGTTGATGTTATTATTTTACGAAATATTTTGCTAATCTAAAAAATTTATTCCCTTGACATAGCGTCAGCCAAAATTTTGTTGAATTGAACAAAAACAAAAATTCTCGTGTACATATTGTACTTTTCCTGATGGGTCAACCAAAGGTCGGCTTTGAGCAGGTCCGTAGCCAAGAAGGTGCATTTGGGGGCAGAAAAAATGGGAAAACCCTTGGTACCCCTGGGGGAAAAATGCACCCCTGAAAAAATGTAACCCTCCACCAAATTTGCAGAAGAGATAGAATAGTGATTTGGAAAAATAAAAAGCTGATTTAAAAAATCGATTTAGAAATTACATATTTTAAAGATCTCAAATCCTGCTTAACCAGCATTAAATGATATAGCAGCATTTTATATAAGTGCCGTCTTCTATCTTTCTATCTTGTATCATTATCTCTACTTAAATCAACATTCAAAAAAAAAAAAAAAAAAAAAAAAAAAAAGATACATAAATCAGCATTAAAGCAAAATTCAATTAAAAATATAATTAAATCAAAACACGCAAGTAAATTAATAACAACAATTACATAAATAAAATGGCCAAAAATATGCTTAGGTTATATTTACAGGATCTCTGGAATGGAGGAGAGGAAGAAATGCAATTATGACTAAGCAATTTAAAAATGCATACTCATCCTGGGGGCAGCCCTCCCCCCCCGCTCCCCAATCGAATCGCCAGAAAACGGGCCTGACTTTGAGTTATAAAGATGGAAAAGCGTAATTTTTACCTTAAATAAAACTAAATGACAGTTTAGTTAGAAAATTATGTAATTCCATTCCAATTCCCTTTATCTATTATGATGGTGGATCAATTTTCAAAAAGTACACATACTCTTATGAAAATAATATGCATACTTTTCATCATCTATTACATTAATTTTCAAGTGGTTTGTCCCTCACCTGGAATTGGTTTAAAATTAGGGACCAACAAATAGAAGTCCAACCCCATTGGGGGCAATGGCACCTATTTTCATTTATGTGCCATCGTTTATCCATGGAAATGAGAACAACCACAAAACAAACATCTTAACAAATAACACAAGCGCCTAGAAAATAAACTTTAGAAATGTAATATTTATTAGGATATTTAGTCACTGATTAACATTTTGTTTTCTCATTTTCAGCGACACCGATGTTGTACATTCTGTAACGTTAACTGTGATCGTGGCAATAGTTGCTCTATGCCTCATATTTATCAACAGACAGGTAAGAGCATCTCAAATGCTTCATGCTTGCTTATATATTTTCCTTACATTTTCAATATGAACCTTATAGTAACAGAATATTTTTCATACAAGTTTCAAAGACTTTAACATTTTTTTTTTCCAGTTTATGGCTATATGACATATAAAATGTTAGACTGCGTAAATTCATGGGGGAAATTGCTCTTGATGTAATGACCAACCTTAAAATATTTATAATTATTATTAGAAGTTGTGGTCGCAACACTTACAGTTGAATAACTTTTCTAGTTTTATTTTCTTCATTTATGTTATTAACACTTTAACACTTTCCAAAAGTTGAAAAGTATTAGATATTTGTTTGGATGTCTGCCCGTGCTGTAATTACCGTAAATATTCATCAACTAGAACTTAAAGCCCGTTGTGGAGGCAATTACAACGGGAGCTAGAAAAAACATTTGACGAAAGCATGTGTACACTCAATATACCGGGTGCGCCAAAAGTTTGTGCAAACTTTAAAAAATCGTTTAAAAAGAACAACTGATGGTAAGAAAGTGCGGTTTGCACGAATGGCATCCGAAAGATGGTAGATTTTTTTAAGAACCAAAAAATGACCGATAGGTGGGGCTGCTATGCATACACCAAGATGATTTATGTTAATCAGGTTGTCAATAAAACACTTAAATGCACGTGGACTCTTCAATTGATGCCAACATCATTCTGTCGTTACAAGGTAAAGCGTTGATTATCAAACTCTTTTGTAAGAATGGTGAATCAGCAACAGACGCACTGAGGAAATTTAGCACTGCAAAATAAATCTTTGAAAGTACAGTAGAAGCTCGCTACAACGATATCCTCTATAACGACAATTCTCTCTATTACGATATTTTTTTAATAGTCCTGGCTGAATTCCCTTTAGATTAATGTAAAACAGTTCTCTGTATTACGATACCCTTTAAAACGATAATTCTCTCTACAACGATGGTAATAATTATCCCTTACATCACAATAATTCTCTCTACTACGATATATTTTTTTTTTTTTCTACGATGCATCAGAAGCCCAACTCGTGCACAGACATTGAAAGCTACACAAAGAAAGTCGAGGTAAAATGTGGTTGGAACGGGTTGGACCACGCCTCTGCCAAAGAACGTCTTCTAAGTTTCGTTTTGCAGATGTAACACTATGGTAATGAGAAAGTGCATTTCTCGTAAGGTGGAAGGGCATTTGAATGACACATCTTTGATTCCCATTCCCCTCTTTAAAAAATGGTCAAGGATTCCTTTCACCGGAACCGATATAGAAAACGATACGTTCTTTTGTCTGAACTTTTGAGTAAGAATTTTAACCTCCGATAAATCCTATCGAGGTCGATTATTACACGAGGATATTTTAAATCATTTATGAGTTTTGTTTACTTTGAAGTTTGTTTAGTGAAAATCGAAAGCAAATGGCTAAAAGAAAACAAATATCTATCAAAGTGAAATTCAACATCATAAAAGATTTTCATAAAGGCATGAAGCAAAATAAATAAGGATAAATTAATGGGTATGTCTTTTCGATTAATATCTAATGCATTTTAAAAAACGCTTTTGCGGCATTCAGGTATTATTTATTTAGACATTATATATTTGTTATTCAAATATGCTATAAATATTTATAAGCTATATCTCCGCTAGAATCCCTGGCGAGGCGGCAAGGGTATTTAACTAAAATTTGTGAATGTTGTGAAAATTACTGAAAACTATAAACATGTTTTTCTCCTTTTATTTATTATATATTACTTGCGAGGGTGTGCTGAATGAAAACAGAACATTTTCTGGTGATACCGCAGGGTATGGGATATATGAAGAACAAAAATCAAAAATATTTTCGTTCCAATATCGATTCTCTCTATAACGATAATTCTCTTTACAACGATATATTATTTTGACCCCCAAAATATCGTTATAGAGGGATTTCACTGTATATAATTGTGTTGGTGTTGTGTTTCTGCTCATTTTATTTTAATGCATATCTCATTCGCATTAATTTACTTCACATATTCAACATCAGCGCCACCTATCGGTCATTTTTGAACTTTTTTTTTGTTCTTAAAAAAAAAAAAAAAAAACCACCCTCTTTCTGATGCCATTCGTGCAAACCGGAAATTTTTACTATCATTTGCTCTTTTTTAATGATTTTTTAAATTTTGCACGTACTTTTGACGCACCCAATATAATCTTAGTCCACCTAAAATATATAACTTCTCATATTCAATTTTTACTATATACCCAAATCGAATTTCATGCTCTTCTGGAAACGCGCGGAAACTTTTCGCTTTCGAACGATTTTGTTTTGTGTAGCCCCTTTTATATCAAGCTTCAAGCAGACGGTTATTTTAATGAAAAAAAAATTAAACTATGTTATCTGGAAAAGCTATTTTAAACGAACTGACTTTCCTTCAAAGCCTGTGATTTTAAATATGACGTCATTTTCACTTGAAAAAGCTAATTTTGTCACTCAAATGATTAACTTTTTTTTTTTACTCTCAGAAATAAAATGGAGCTGGAAATAGTAAAAAATCACTTAAAACTGAGGGAACGGGTGGATTTTCATATTTTTAAAGCAGCGCAGATTGTTTTCTATATTTTTATACATAATTATGAAGAATTTCAAGCGGATCGTACAAACGGTGTAGATGTTAATAGGGAGTTTGTGCAGGCCCGGTTTCACTCACGGTAACGCTAACGTTAAATGACATTGGACAATAAAGCGCATGCGCACGTATAAAATGCGAAACATGGTTGGTCAAAATACTCCGTACAGCGGATAGCGTTAGCGTTAGCGTAGGAAGAAACGGTATGCACAAACTCGCTATTGCCTTTTCGTGCATAACTTTATAATCGTTTTGGACTAATGGTGCTAAAAGTTTTATATCTTGGATGAGTTGCCCGGAGTTGTTACAGAGTGAGTCAGTGAGTCAGGGATCATCAATTGCAACGAACATTGAATATATACACGTTGTTTCTGTGTAATATTTGTCATAAGACTGTTCAAAATACTGAGCATGGCATGACTAAGTTTTATACACACGCACACCTCACATATGTAGGAGCACAAAGAAGCCCAATGCGTTGAACTCTATTATTCTTTGCATATTTTAGAGATGCTCGCCTATTTTATAAAAAACAAAATTAACGTAGATTACTGAAGTTTATGAACGTATGCTTTTAAAAACTCCGTATTTATGAGCAAGGTCATTGACAGAAAATGCTTTCATGGAGAAAAACGAAATATTTTCTTTTTCTGGAAATAACTTTTAAAATGTGCACAAATTAATTATTCCTAATTTAGAATATGGTGGCTTGGTGGGAGGCAAGGACTGCCCCCCCCCATTCCCCTTGACACGGCCTTATTAACAACTAAAGTAGAATTTAACTCAATATTTTCGCATTAATTTAATTTACACTGTGAAAAAATAAAAATATAATCAGATACGTTCCTTAAAAATATGGGGCAGCAGTTGTAATTTAAAATTGCAGGAACATTTTCACATGTGACGAATATTCACAAACATTTCTGTATATTTCGGAAACATGTTCAGAAAGCTAGCATTGTAAAAAAAAAATGTTACCGTAAAAATTATGATAATTCAGTTTTTGATTTCGCCGCATTTCAAATCATTTTTTTTATTTTTAGGTGGCGATCACGCAGAATATTATTTTAATACTCACGATTAATAGTTCACTTACCCTTTGTTGTTTTCGAACTGCAGATCCTGCAATGGGCGATGAGTCCATAAGCCACTGTAGTAATATCCCACAAAAACGCCCCCACTCCCCTGCTTTTCACGAGAATTTCATTTGTTTTTAAAGAAATGAAATTCACGCGCTATTGCGTAATCATCTTCAGCTGCCGACCGAAGAGAGAGACCGCAGACAGGATAGAGCCTCCGAGGCGCACAACGCGGCAGCATACAGACTCGGCGCTAGACTATCCGAATAGAATGAGGTTTTTAAGCTATTTATTTCTTTTGTAAGATTCGTTTAACATTAATTTGATTTATATTAAATCGGACACTGGGATTGTTTGAGAATTAAACCCATAAGCTTCCTTAATAGCGGTAAACGCTTTAAAATAATTGTGGGAGAGGAGGAATCCTAATGTTTTTTAGTTAGTTGAAACAAAAGTTAGTTTGGTAAGATTAGTCTCTCTCTATGCCTGTTTCTCTCTCTGTATTAAATTATAAAGAACTTCATTTATTGTTTGAAAATTTCAATAAATCCAGCTCTTTCATCATATATCCCAAAGTTTACTTTCAGTATTCTTTTTCATGAAAACTTAACTTATTAGTGCGGAAATTAATAGTGCGGAATTTAAATTAATATGTCAGTCATTCAATTATCTTTCGATAACATATTTAATCCCATTAATCGTGTAGACAATATAAGCTCTGTGTTCTTCTCACTAAATAATGTTCCTTAATATTCTTTGTCAATAAATAGTTTTCGTGTTCACATTACACAAGTTCTGCTTTTCCGCTAAAGGCATATTAAATTTTTTTGGCAAATTTATATTCAAACATCGAAGACAGTTTACCAAGTTATCAAAAAGCGTTATGAAAACTTATTTGAATTTCACGCGAGCGTCACGTGAAATTCCTGCATTGTTTCAGTTTTTCATGTATGCATTTCTAAAATGATTTCATAACTGTTTTATTTATGGACGCAGAATGCTAGGTGAGCAGAGGCGTAGCCAAGGGGGGGGGTTAGGGGGTCATAACCCCCCCCCCCATGAGGAATTTTTTGCCATACAAAATGTATATTCTTCACTCCCTTATCATACACACGTATGCATATCTCTGAGTTGCAGTAGTCGTAACCCCCCCCATGAAAAATTTCTGGCTACGCCCCTGTAGGTGAGTGAGTTTTTTCGGCGGCTTGTTGAAAATATTTTAACCTTCTACGCATGTCAGGAAACAGTGGGCAAATGTGTGAAATTGTTTACACCCCACAATAAGTTGAGATAAGAACAACGCGATTGGATGTAGGGCGATCATCGAAAAAGCGTCAGCCTCTCAAAGGAAAATACTCAGCCCTCATTTTAATGATTAGCTACATAAGCGCCCTCTAGCAATGCATTGCATAAAGAGTTCCCGCGCGATTCATGATGCAGTCGACTACCAAAGCACGCATGCGCAAAACAAAACCTTAATGATTACGACTCACAGCGCCATCCTACAGGCAAATTTTGTTTAGCTCATTTAGGATACGTTGGTGGTAAGAACCTAACATACGTTGGTCTGGCAGTGAATCCCTCCTTGTGCCCATCTACTTCCGAAAATGGCTCATAGCCCAGCATGGAGCATGCATAACACGAAGCTCCAACGGAGCAGGCATTCGGAAGCATTTCTGAGCACAGATGGAGTTCTTTTGTATCTTTCCAATGATAAAGCACTGCACCTCGATTCAGCGGTAGGTTTAGATCGCAGTATGCTTCTTTCCCAGTCTTGCGTAATTTCGTACTTCAAATACGCATAGACAGCCTACTTATAGAGACCTACGACTTTTTTAATTCTGCTCTAGGTTTCCCACTACAGTTTTGATCCTCAGCTGTTTAAAATTTTTAGTGCTTCAAAACAGCTTAATAATTTTAGCCTCTTTCAAGGCAGAAGATTAAAGGCAATTTCAGTTGATATTTTTTAAGGCTGAATTTAATACAATAGAAATAATATGGATATGAGAGCGAAAGTTGTTACAACAGAGACAAAATCTGCGCAAACTGGCTTCCGTCTTTCAAGAAATGCCACTTCTACGTGTAACGCTTCAATAATTGGATATGGAAATGAAAGTTGTTATAACAGAGACAAAATCTCCGCAAGGTGTCTTCCGTCTTTCGGGAAATGCTACGCCAGGGTGTAACGCGTCAACAATTGGATATGGGAGCGAAAGTTGTTACAACAGAGACAAAATCTTCGCAAGCTGCCATTCGTCTTTCAAGAGACGCCACGTCAACCTGTAACGCGTCAACAATTTTCAATTAGCGTTTCTTTCCCTACCAACGCTATACACGTAAGAGGCTTTCGAACATAGTGCGCATGCTCATGTGCAGCAGGTTGGGTTTTAGAAGGCTCATATTACATCAGAAATCAGCAAATAATCAAGATGGCGGTTCATGCAAGCTGTTAAAATTGCTTTTGGCCATCCTGTGTACCCTAAAATCAATGTGTTAATCAATCGCTTAAAAGTGTGAAGTTAAATTTGTATCTTTCAAAAGTGTATTGAGTGTTATTAAAGAGATAGCGCTGACTTACTGCCACTAAGCCAGGATAAAATCTGACGGCATATTCTCTTAACTAGATGAGCAGAGCTTAAAATTCTAGAACCTAAATGATACTCAATGCTTTAATACTCGCGAGCGAAATTGAATTTTAGTGAGATTTAAAACCTTGGGTTTTACTAGCAGATTTCTGAAAATCACACTTGAAAAGATGGGGGATCAAAATAATATTCGAGTTTTCTCTCGAAAATGCTGAATTAGATATCACTCTGGGAGAATGTGCATTGAAGTTTAATGAACAGCTTAGAATGTCGAATCAATTAATTTTATTTCATGGATAGTATGCATTTTGCATCAATTGAGATTAGCGACAGTATAATTGATGTTGCGTTCGTAAAAGGCTAAAATGGAAGTTAAGTGGATTATAAAGTGCAGCTTAAGACTGCTTATTATTTGAAATGCTGAAAAATTATGTTACATTTCAATCGGAGATATAGAACGATGGCTCAAAGGTCATTGATTATATCATCGTGGATAACTTAGACTGATAATTTTGAAATGTTTCTCCGTTAAACTGTTAAAATCAAAGGTCCGAGCCTCCCCAAGTCCCCACTGCCTCAAACGATTTTATGGCGCAGCTGAACACTGAAATTCTGAAAATCTGTTTGTAAGTAGAGGTTTATTTTTTCAGAAATATCAGTGCATCAGAACTGATTGATTATGTCATTGCTGATGGAACAGAATAAATAATGAAATGATATACTTTTTTAATTGCAATCATAAATGATTAAAAATAAATCTTCCATTTTAAAACTCTGCTAGCATGGACTACCGTTCTTAAACGCTTGATTTCACTGCTGGTTTATTGAGAATGACTAAAAATCGTGCAAATAATGCGTTTCTTAATAAAATGATGCCCAGTACGGCGTGTACCCGTTAGTGCTTCAGGCGTTCTTATCAGATTGAGTTAGAACGCCATTTTCAAGCTTACATATAGTTAGCGGTTTGGCGAAAAGCACTTAAAAGCGGCATAACTCTCTAAAGCTAGACGACTCTGATGGGTACAGCAGGGGCAAACTAACTTCTAACGACACGCTCTTGGGAAACACACTTGGCTAGAAAGAAATATCCATGCCGATTCAAACCTCCTCTGTACATCAATTAAAAAAAAAAGTCCATTTAAATGGATTTCAGCCAACACAAACGAGGTAGTCTTTTTTCTTCTTTTCTTCCACATTGCACCACGCTATCCATGGAAAAAATGCTTTTAAATGTTTCTAATAATAGGCGTAGTGTCAACGTAGAGTACGTGCCACCTAAACTTTGTTTAGAAAAACCATTCTTTAAAAAAAAAATTCCCCAAAACTTACGAAACTTCTTTATTCTAAGTTTCAAGCCCGCAAAAGTTGCAGTCACGCTACATTTCTGTTTGTGATAAGATTAATCCCCAAAAGAATTGAATTCTCCACAAAACTCTTCTACATCAAAAATATTTGTAGCCGTTTGAGAAGCTGATACGCAAATTCCCTTCCGAGAGAATTCTAGTTTTACTGCAGTGAAATTTGTGTTAAACACAATTACTCACATACTATAAAGCCTTCTGCTTAAAATCCTTTACAGCTTATTCTCTATATTGCTTTTATCGAAAATTATATCTTTGCCTCTACGTATGAAGATGTTGTATCTTTTCTTAAAGTGTGAAACTCAAACTTTCTGAAACTTACAAAAACATCGGTTTAGGCATTCCTGGCTTTCTCTGTGCTGCTAGACACGTTTAGGTAGGACACTGTGATGAAGATCACATATTTTTCGAGTCTAAAATAATGTTTCTAAATCAAAATTAAGTATTCAGTTTTAATCTCTCTCTCCACTTTGTTCAGCTTGATAAAATGGTCTTCCTTTTGCGCAACGGTGTGTCTGGGATTCCGGGGGTTCCCCTACTAAATTAATTTCGCTTTAGCGGATGCTATGTAAGTTCTTAGTGCCTCCCGGCTGTCCGTCGTTGCTTTCTCACGGTGTTTTAGGCTTTTGTTAGGGCGATCGCCAAATTCTGGCACTTCTGCCTTGGCGATATGTATTTAATCCCAATCCGTTAGTTTCAAAATTTTTATATCTATAACACCTACCGGACAGGTTTAGTCACGTGGGCAGTGGCTTATGAGTGCCTCATCTTTTACTCACCAAGCTGTAAAAAGCTGGCCGTTTTGTAAAGTTTTTTGTAGACTTCTTGATTTTTCTCCGTTAGAGGAGGTTGGTGTCGATAAATTATGGGACTCCGGCACGCCGTGTGGCCGGAACGATTAGATCTCTTCCGGGTGTTTCTTTTTATTGAAGGAGTGTACTGTATAAAATAGAACTTGTTTCCTTCAAAACATTTTTTTTACTGATACCTACAATAAAACGTCGCTTTTACAGAATTCAAGTCGTCTCTGTTTTTCTCAGAGTTCAGCGTGACTCATGGATTTTTAAACCACTATACGATGATGAACTGGCCACAACGGACTCTTCCCTGTATCGACCACTGACAACTTCCCATAAGCACGTACCATGCCGACACTTGAAAGGGGGAGCCAATTTGCATTGCGAGATGGACGCAACGAAAGAAGTAAACCTATTCGCTCCCATCTGTGCAAGGACGCGACGGCAGCGATTCTCCCTGCTGCTCTCATCGTTGCTTCCTGTCTTATGTCTTTTAATGCTCTTGCCTAGCGCATGCACTCACTCTGGTCCGCAACAGCAGCATTCAAAGACCCAGCAGTGGGTACAGAAGGGAGAATAGCTTCCATCGCGTCTTTGCAACGATGGGAGGGAGCAGGTTGAAGAGGACTGAAATATTTATTTTGAATCCCTGTCCTCTGTACCTAAATCTGTGAATTATTTTTTTTTTTATTTGCATAAGCTCTCACGACACAATGACACAAACCAATAAAGAGCATGGCCATTTCTTTTTTCAAGAATGACCATGCAAGCGAAGTGATCGGTGTCGTTCTTATACCAAGAGAATGAGCGCAGTTTCGTTGTCTATCGTGGACGCACGTACGCGACTGCGTTTTTACGTTTTCGATGGTACTCATCTCGTTCCTTTTTCAGCTGGAGATCACTTCCAGGCGTCTGTTCCTGTGGCAGAAAGACGTGGAAGAGCAGAGGAAGAAGGTAGCGGACATGAGGATCAAAAACGAAGCGCTGGTCTACAACATCCTGCCACCGCATGTCGCCAAACACTTTCTCGGACAGCACAAAAAAGACGAGGTGATTTTATTTTCTTTTTCTTTGTGTGCAATTTTTGTAGGTATGAAATATGAATTGAACCATTTGAAGCGCAGACATTTTCATATTGATGTAGAAGAAGAACTGGACTGCCAGACACTAAAAAAGTGCAGCCGTTGCCATCGATCTATTTAACTACCAGCTACACGGCAAATGATCGAATCGCTAGTTCAAAAAAGTTATTAAGCTTTGTGGCACGCGACTGGCGTTTCGATCGACCGCCATTTTGGTGGTAGTTAAATGGATCGATGCAAAGGCTGCACGTTGGGAACTGTTTTTTATTTTTCCAACTAGCAGTGAAAGCGAAAGGATTTGGTGGTTTCACTACGCGACCACCACGAGATAAAGCATTAATAAGGGGGGGGGGGGGAATTAACTTTTTAATGCATATGTACACAAGTGCTTGAGCAACCCACTGGAAATATAAATTGTAAAAATGTTGTTGAGAACTTACGAGATCATCTCTGGGCTTTAATCCTGGTTCAAATTAATGACCTACTTGTTGAACTTACACGTTTTTAAAAAGAACTAAATTCTCTCCGGATGAATAAAAAACAACTAAGAATTTAAAACCGGAACAAAACTATCCCGGTTTTAAATCAGTTCCCAACGTGCAGCCTTTGCATCGAGTGCTATTAATTTCTGAAGGATATTTGTTAACTCCAAAAAAAACGGCGTATCACTTTTCAAGGGTTTCCAGATAGGGGCGAAGTATGAAAAATCAAAAGTTGCTGAAGTTGGCCATTTTTGGCGATTTATCGCAAATTCGGCACCAAAAGAGAAGTCCCCAAAACTGTAGCCAGCTTGGCAGTATCGTCTGTATTCGGCAAGAAATTACCAAATCATGCTGTTTAATGGGTTGCTGTTACCGTCAATGGGAATATTAATTAGTGTCTACAAAGGTTTGAATATTGGTCTAAATAAGGGTAAAATATAGTTAGAATATGCCTGACGAAGACTGTAAAACAGCTTTAGTAGGTGACTTTAATATAGATTTCAATTCTGAAGAAATGCTTTATGGAATAAGAAAGATAAATACGCACATTCATGGATTATGCTCCGAAATCCGTGACCCGAAGATTATGAATCTACTTTCAAAACAGTATTTATAAATGTGAAGTATAGTTAGAATATGACTGACAAAATTATAAAGCAGTTTTAGCAGGCGTTTTAGCATACATTTCAATTTCAAGATGCTTTATGGAAGACAAATAAGGCTGCCACATAGATTATGGAACACTTTTAATATACTTTAAACACGCACTTTAGGTCATAGTTAAAATATGAAAGTGTTTATTTTTCTTTCTTTTTTTTTCTACTAAATATTTAGATCGTCTGTCCTAAACAGTCGTCTGGAATGGTTGCTTAAATCGTTAATGAAATTTCACGTATTTTTCACCATTTGTGCCAGTGATCTTATTCATATTAGTCTGGTCAATCAGTGTGTGCCTTAGTGGTCCTAACATAAGTTGTAAGCATTTATGGGCACTTATTATTTTCTTTCTTTTCGTTTCTTCCACACAGGAATTGTACAGCAAGAGTTACGAGGCCGTGGGAGTTCTGTTCGCCGCCATGCCAAACTTTTCAGATTTCTACACCGAAGACTCTGTGAACAACCAAGGACTGGAGTGCCTCCGGTTTCTGAACGAGGTCATCTCGGATTATGACGCTGTTAGTATAAGTTGCACACTACACTTGATAATAATCTGTTTACGAATGATGAAACGAAATGTATGGTGTTCTCTTGACTAAAATCGCGAGGTTTGGAGGTTTAATAAACCCTTCCCATTTTTTAAGTTATGATCTCTTTGTTAAACCACCTAGTTTTAACATTTTACGGTTATCGAAAATCGCTTAAATTCCCTTTCTAGGGGAAATATTATTTAAAATGGGAAAAGAAAGCAATTTTAAAAATGCATGCTGATCCAGTTTACTAAACGACCATCTTCACATTCGCAAGGCATGAACTTTTTTAGAAGATAATGCCTTAAGCCTTGGTTTCCTGCAAGCGTCCAGCGTCCAGCGACCAGAGTGATTAATGACCTTAGCGGGTGCCTCTCGCGTCCAAAGAACGCGTTTATTAAAAGGTGGTTTCCTTCCAGCGTTGAGCGTCGCTGGGGACGTCTAGATCTAGTGGACGCACGAAAGACCCCGGGCGTTTTTTCGCGGTTGACAAATTGGAGCACTTGCTGTCGACGCGTGCAGGAAACCCGGTCTTCAATGAGAATATACAGAGTGTTCCACGAAGGACCCCTACCTTTAAGAATAAAGAACTCCGTGTTTGATAGAAGCATGAAATCAGTAATATATCTGGAAAAAAAAATTAAGAATTTAATACAGAAGCCACAAGATTTTAGTTACAAAATGCACCAATAGATGGCGCTGCAAGCGGTAAGACGGATCTTAGAAAATCCTCATTTTTTGGGCTCCAATCTCTTGCAAAGGCGTCATGGGACCTTTTTTTTTCTTTCCAGAAACGATGATGACTGACAATATATTGCACTTTTGAAACATTTGACACTACTCAACAACCGTTGGATGATCGACCGAGGCAAATAATTCGATGATAGAGTTACTCATTGAACTATTCGGCAGTTATGAGTCGTTATGAGAAGAAGCATGAATTGACTTCCGTATTCTCTCGACCTCACCCCCTTTCCCAATCCCCGAAGTTTTTTTTTCCCTGGCTATGGCATGGCACTGACATGTAGTGTGGAGGATGCGTATATTAAATTGATTTTGATGTGATTGTTCTCGGCGTCTGAGCTCTCTTTCTGCCATCCGTATTGCCACTTATAGCGCCATCTATCAGTGCAATTTATAACTAAACTTTTGTGGCTTCAGTGTCAAATTCTTACAGGTTTTTTAATTAACATACCACTTCTTTCATGCTTCTATCTATCATCGTTTTTGAGTTATTCATTTTCATAGTTAAGGGTTCTTCGTGAAACACCCTGTATTTCAGAGAACGGAGGGATAGGTGGGAGTTCATATACGTATTTCAGTGGGCAAATTGGCGTATGGTATCTGGGTACAATCTGCTTCTGAGGACTGTGATATGTCTCCGACAACTAATTTATCCCTGTATGTAAGGAACTCCATTTAACCTTTTAAAATTTCATCTAATGCTTATAAAAACTCTTTTCCAAAGAGGGAACCGGACTCAAGCTCAAACACCCTTTAATTAATTTTTTATAAAGAAATTAAATCCCTTTTTTCTTAGGGAAATGCATCATCATTTCTATAGAAATGCGTCACATTAAGTGAAATCTTTAGATTTATATAACTTTTAGTAGGACACTTTCTATCAAATGATACTATTATTTAAAAATAAAAAATGTAACATCAGAAAAAGTCCATTTAATATATAGCATTTGGGAAGGGGAAAAAATTATTAATTGGTGAAGTGTCATTTTTGACAGGATGCAATTAAAGAGTGGATGCCCTTTCGAATCGGGATTAATGAGTTTTAAAAATTCAAATGTCCACCACTACAGAAAATATTTACTTTTTATATGAACTTACTTCACTTAAACAATCTAATAAAATTCGAGCTAAATTGGTTTAAAACCGTGCTCTCATCTCCAAGGGAGCTTATTCTTATTTTAGCTGACAAATAAACGCTTAGATATATTCACACATCGGCCGTCTTCGAATTATTAAGGGGTAATTTATGAAATTATCTGTAAGAACTGTATTAGTATGATCTTTCCATGAAGGGTAACAATTACTGATCTGTAGAGGGTGGAAGGTGATACCTTGATAACTTTTAGCCGCTACAATTAAGGAACATGGCGGTTAAATGCAGAGCATGTTAGCTTTTTTTTTTTTTTTTTTTTTTTTTTTTTTTTTTTGGAGCGAGCACACTCTAATTATTGCTGTTCCTTTTTCCAAAATACAGATTTTTGTAGCATATATATCGATCGTCTCAAGGCCTACTATTCGAGCAATAACAGCCCGATTAAGGCTCAAAGGAAATTTACAGGGATGTATCCAGAAAAACCATTGGAGGGGGTCCAAACGGTAAAAAGGCAGGAATTTTCACAAAAAGACTATCATTTAACAAAAATTAAAATTTCGAGGGTGTTGGCTGACCCTCTGGACACCACCCTGAAATACGTCCTTGACAGCCGGGTACATGCTGAAGGTAACCTGATAGAATTGTTATAACAATCAAAAATTGGATTCAAAAGTTCGAGGAAATGGTAAAGAACTCTAATCTCGACACTTCAGCGAGTTGTGCAGAATTTTTCTGTTCGGCTCTGCCATGTCATATTGCTGGTAAGCATATGGAACGTGTCATAAACTAAAATAAATATCTGTATTTTTCGAATATGCATTACATTTTTGATTTTGTTTTCATTTCATATAGTTTAGTAATTGTCTCCCTTTATTTAGCAAACTTAACTTTCAAACAACATACGTGTATTCTTTTTCATATACCTGCCGTCACCTCCACTAAACTTCAAGAGTTAGATTTTTTAAACTTACAACACAAAAAAAAAAAAAATTAACAAATTCTTCAGTAGACTCAAAAATGAACGCAAATTTGACCTCGGATCAGTTATAACGATACGACAAGGAGAAAATTCAGAACAATGGGTCATATATTTTACTTTTTTCATATTTATATTGCTTGCATTTACATATAGTATAATGTTTTGTATATTATAACAATAACATGGCGTGCTATCTCATCATACTGTCATAATAAAACTATCTTTTTTTTTTAGCACCAGAGTGCTATTAATTTCAACCTTGCTTTTTGTATAGACATGATTTTGGTACATTTTTCGCGTCGAGTCACTTTTCAAGTGAGTTTGCCAGATAATGTGGATGGAGGGGGGCGACAATTTATTATGTATATATTTTGAGTATAGTTAGATAACGCCTCGCGAATATTGTAAAATAGTTTGAGTAAGCGATTTAAATATAGATTTTAATTCCGAAGCAGTGTTTTATTGAACAGAGAAGACAAATGCGGTACACATCATAGATTATGATACACTTTCCAAACGGTATTTATAAAGGTGAAGTATGGTTTGACTATGCCTGGCGAAAATGGTTAAACAGTTTTGGTAGGCGATTTCAATGTAGATTTCTATTCCGAAAAAATGTTTTATGGAACAAGGAAGGAAAACACGGTACACTCATGGGTTATGATGCCTATTCCAAACAGCATTTAAAATGTCTACGGGATATAGTTGGAATATACCTGGAGAAGATTGTAAACAGTTTCAGTAGGCGATTTTAAGATAGATTTCGATTCCAAAGATGTGTTTTACGGTACAAGCAAGAGTTGATTCCTATTTTAACGCCCCCCGCTCTCGCCAACCTAAAAAATCCCGCACTTTGGCGAGCTTTGCAGTCATGGGTCTCTAGGACATATGCACAAGTTTAACGCTCCCAAAAGAATTATATGAAAACTAAAGTGTACTAATTAGCGATAAATGCACCCGTTAAGGAATTGGAAGACACTTCATTATTAAAACTACATTAATTGGCAACCCAAAATAAATAAAAATGTAACAGAATGCTTTACTTACAGGTTATTAAAAATCGCCATTTCAATTCTAAATTACGATTGCCACATAAATACAAAAAATCGTCGTGGTAGCTCCACATGTTTAATGATCGCCACCTTGGCGAGAGTCGGGGCGTTAAAGGAGGAATCAACCCAGAAAGAGAAACACGGCACACTCATGGATTATGATGGACATTCGAAACAATATTTAAAACGGTGAAGTATAATTGTAATATACTTGGCAACAATTATAAAATAGTTTAAATAGGCGATTTTAAGGTAGATTCCGATTCCAAAGATGGCTTTTATGAAACAAGGAAGAAAAATACGTCACAGTCATGAATAATGATACACTCTCCAACTTAATGGAATAAGGAAGAAAAATAGGGACGACGTATAAACTATGATACGCTTTTAATATATAGCACGTTGGTGCGTATTTAAAATCTGAAAGTGTTTCAGATTTTCTTCCTTTCTTTTTTCTTTTTTTTTTTTTTCTTTCTGTCCAAGAGTGTAAAGGGAATAATTCTGTGTTATAATTTTGCAGCTATTAGATGAACCAAGATTCAAAGACATAATTAAGATCAAAACAATTGGTTCGACTTACATGGCTGCCAGCGGTCTAACAGACGATAACTACAACGTGAGTATGCATATTCTTCTATTTAATTTCGGTCAATTTTTATGTTTTGACAGATTTTACGTGAATATTATTTTTCTGAAAACTTAAACGTATTATTAGCACGTACTTGTAGGTGAAACATATTAAGTCTAGGAGAGGAGGAGAAATATGTAATCTCTTTTTAATTGCAAGATATATTTTTAAAACATGTCTACTTATTATAAAAGAATGTGTCTCTCGGTGGAATTGAAGACAAACGGCTACACGTAGGATTATCATATTTGGTAGGCAGGAAGCTTTAAACGTGAAGTTATACACAGAGCCATTGCTTTGACTTTTTTTAAGGGGGGGGGGGATGATGTCGATAAACTACCAAGTCAAATATCGATTTTTACCAATTTAATTTTTTATCTACTGTATAACTAACTTTTTACTTTTGCGGACGGGTTTTGCGTAATTTTGCCAAGTGTACCAGAAACAGAAAGTAAATTATCGTTTTCGTTAAAAATTTTTCGCCTATTTTGCCAACTAGGTATCTAATTTCGCCAAGTTTAATAGAAGTTTGAGAGTGTTGGGGGGGGGGCACCCCCTTCCGCGTTTAACTAGGGCCCTGGTACACACCTTGCAGGAATTCTTTCAAAATTTGACCTAGACGTTTTTTCAATGTTTTATCGAATTTTAAGCGATTTTTTTTACAGATAATCAGCAGTAGGAGCGGTAATAATATCCACGCGAAAACGGCCGAGTCCTTCTTTTCAATATATTTTTAAAATAACAACTAACTTACACATTTAATTCGAAAATTTTGCTATTTTCTAATCTTAAAAATACTGTTTACAAAAAGTTGCTAATTTTATTCCGCATACACTTTGGCAGCAGAGCAGTTAATGAAATTTAATTTATGTACAAATGTAAACGTGGATTATTTTCATTGTTCATATTTCATAATCATTGGCGTCACAACCTGCAAGTTACTGCGGGAGGGGGGGGGGGGACAAATAAAAATTTCTTTTTTCAGTTTCGTAATCGGGGGGAGGGAAGAGGAGCATAGACGTAACTTACTAAGAGCAAAAGGGGGAGGGGGTATCGCCCCCCCCCGAAAAAAAATCAAGAAAGTTCAAATATCACCTGTATGAAAGAAAGTATCTTCAGGCGCCGACTTTACAAAATTTCTGTGGGTGCCCTAAAAGTCCGTGGGGGGGGGGGAGTTAATAAAATGTTGAAAGTCGCACAAGGTTTGTAATTTTTGATAAAGGATCGCTAAGTTTGGTGTCAAAACACGACAATTTATATTAAAGGGGGAGTATAGTTGGAATGTACTTGGCTAAGATTGTAAAATAGTTTTAGTAGGTGATTTTAAGATAGATTTCGATTCCGAGGATGGGTTTTTATGGAACAAGGAAGAAAAATACGGCACACTCATGAATAACGATACACTTTCCAACTTTATGGAATCTTTTCCAACTACCCTTCAATCTTTTCCTATTATTATTTGCTTCCTTGCTCGTAATTACTCAATCATTTGACTTTTCGTGCACATTTTTACCAGTGGGAAATGGGTAATACAAATAATCATTTTAGCTCCACATAAAATATCCAATATCTGAGGGTATAGATCGAAGAAACGATATCTGTCTCACGGTTTTGGCACACAAATTAAAATAAACTAACTGCACCAAGGATTCGAAAAAATGCAGGATAATTCTTTACAAGCTGCACTACACACTGCAATAAATTCGAAAACTTTCATGAAACTTTCAGAAAAAAATCTTAAATGTGGAACTGCACCGCAAAATATTTCTAAGAGTGGCCATTCTGCAAAAAATTTTCGTTTATTCGGGTGTCTAGTACAGCTTGTGAACCTACATCCTAAAAATTGTGAAGTGCTTGAGATAATTAGTTTTCTTTTTTGTATTTATATACCAAAATTGCGTGTTTTTTCCCCAGCGCTGAAGGTGACATTCAGAGTTAAATTTAAGTGAATAGTGTGAATTTTGGCATCTGATTATCTGTACTACGGTGAAGCAACGTTGGGCATAGAATGAAAGTCTCCACCGTTGTGTCTTAGTAACGATAACAGCAAACCAGTTAAAATCAAGATTCTTTTTAAAGTAATGAAGTATTTCTGATGAAATGCCCTTCTTTTAGAAAAATCTGCTTGTGCTGGAGTCGCCTTAAATTTGTTTGCTTTACGCAAATTCTCTGTCAAAATTCGAGAATTCCTGGGCGCACACCCCTTTGCCCTTGTAATAAATCAGACCCGAAAGAGGTGTATTACACTATTTCCCTTTTTTTTTTTTTTTTTTTAACTTTTAGCGATAGAATTTTGATTGGTTTTAACTAATCATTATAAATTTCAAAGCAAAAGACAAGTGTATTGGGGGGAAAAAACATGCAACAATAATATCACAATCAGTCAAATTTCTTGTCATGTAAATGGAAATTTTGTATAAAAAGTGATTCAGTTTTCGAATGTAACAACTCAAGATCAATGTTATTCTTGTTTAATCTATCTCATCCCTGTCTGAAATCCTCAGAAATCCTCATTTTCAAAAAATGTTATTCATAGTATTGTTTCTCAGCTCATTCATTTCCTGTATTTTTTTTATTTTTTTTTACATTTTTGTACCCCTATAAACAGCTGCAGCTAAGCCTTGACTATTTTCTTTTCTTTTTTTTCCCAACAAATTAAAAAAATTACAAACATTATACCTTTAAAATTAAACTAGATAGTTTCCTCAGAATGAATTAATGCAACGTTTTCTATGTTGAAATGTGTGTAGGACCACATAAAATATTGGTAACTATTTAAATGCAAACAGAAAAAGCAGAACAAAAATTTGTTTATCTTAGAGTTAATAATTATTCAAAAAATATTTTGAATTGTTGGCCATATAACCTCCAGGCATGATTTTGAGCATCCTCCTGAAGTAGAGCTATTTTACCCTCTACCATTATGTGGTCAAATTTGCAAAATCACGAGAGACATACATTTCAGTAATGTGTGTTCATGCGCCCATGATTTCAGTATAATTTTACAAAAACAGCATTGGGCTAGATCAAAGCAAATAGTACCTAATTCCGCTTTGTCAAACAAGAACAAAAATTGAACAAAATATTCGCAGAAAATGAAACGGAAGGCATCTCAAAATGTTAGTGTGGACGACAGTCTGTTCCATCCTTTTCAATAAATAACTGAGCACAAAAATCATTCAAAAATAAGAAAAAGAAATTGAGACTTTAGAAGAAAGTGACACAAACCTTTATACCTTAGAAGCCTCGCCTCAGTCTCATTCAATTAACACTAAAGCGCCGACACTTTTTGATGAATGGGCATCTTTTTTTGTTCCAGAGACATACAAAGTGTTGTATATTAGATGCTTGTAAACAGACAGACCTTGATATTCTCTATTTACAATAAAAACACACTTCGGAATCTACTCACTTCGGAATCCTGAAGTAATATTATTAGAACTATCTCAAAACATTTCCATAATGGGAATGAGTCTTTCACCTAACTCCTGTGTTATCTTTCCCGCGTGAACTTCTGATTGTAGCCAGCAGCTTTGTTTCAAATTCTCCGTTTTCGGGTACTCTTGGGCTAACATAGTATCATTGTACTCATACATTTTCCCATGGAGGACGAGGATTCTGGGATGAGGTCTGTTTGTGTGGGTCAGAAAGGGGGGGGGCACAGTGGGCAAAGGCATTGCCTCTTGGGCTGCAGGGAGTCGTACATCACATTGTGAAAAAGCTTTGAATTATAGAAAGACATTGTTTCCATGGGCGTCAGATAGGAAGGCAAGTGGCAGTGGGGGATTGAGATTTGAACCCGCCTAGTATAGTAAATATTTTTACAGCATACTGAGCTTCTAAGTATTATTTTCGTGCTAAAATGTCTGAAAGTTAAGATGACTCCCATACACCTCTGAATTAGTACTCATATGAGAAACTATTATGATTATTATTATTATTTTAAGTAGACAAAAATATTACCTGTTTGGATTCCTTTTTTTCATGCACTTTTTAAAATTTTAGAGTATGTGCTAAGTTACTACTTATTGGAATTTTATTAGAATTACTCCAGTTCCGAGGCACATAAGGGTGTATGCCGAAGAACGAAAAGCTGCATAACGGTCTTAGTACACACATTAAAGTAGACTATCGCACCAAGGATTCGAAAAAATTTAGGATGATTCTTTATAAGCTGCACTACATATCGAAATAAAGAATAACACTTCTTTAAAATTTTCGATTTTTAAGAATTTTTTCTAAAAGTTTCGTAAATGATACAGGTTTATTGTTTATTTCAGTGTATAGTGCAGTTTCTAAAACATACATCCTAAAAATTTGAAATATTTGACATAATTAATTTTTTTGAATCTGTGTACCAAAATTTCATGTTTTTTTTTTTTTTTTTTTTTTTCCCCGAACTACAGCGATAAGCTGAAAGTAGCTGTCATTCAGTTGCCTTTAAACAGGGTTTAATTTCTATCCAAAAAAAGTGCAAGAGTCCTGATTTTTTGTATTGCAATTTACAAAATTAATTACCTAATTTAAGGTATTATTAAGTTAATTTTTGTTACCTCTGTATTACACTCATGTCCATAAATTAAGGATAATTCAGAATCACACAGAAATTGATCTCTAAAATAAAAATTTCACTGGAATGATCACACACATCTTGAAGAATATGCAAATTACAGGAAACCACCAGATGGCGTGGATGGTACGTCACAATGACGAGAGTGTAAGAGAGGGGTATATAAGGAATGGTGGCAAAGAAGTAAAATTGTTCACAAGCGCTGTGAAAGCCTTTCAGTGCAAAAACCGCATAGTTATGGCACAAAGGAGGCATTTGGATGATGTTTTACGTGGCAGAATTATCGGACGACTGGAATGTGGACGTACCCACCTGGAAGTATCCGAGGAACTTGGAATCGCCCAGAGTGTCATCTCCAGGCTTTGGCAACGATTCCAAGATGATGGTAATGTGAGTAGACATTACAGCACAGGTCGCCCCCGAGTTACAACGCCGAATGAGGACCGCTATTTGGCAGTTACTGCCAAAAGAAACAGACGGAGTACAGCATCAGACCTGTCTCGTCAGCTCTCTTCAGCTACCGGTACGACAGTTTCAAGGCAGACCATGTACAGACGCTTAGGGCACATTGGTCTATATGCTCGTAGGCCTGTCAGATGTGTTCCATTTACCGCAACTCACTGTCGCCTGCGATTAACCTGGAGTAGAGAGCATGCATTGTGGACACCGCAACAGTGGTCTTGTGTGATGAGCACCCACGTAGTCGGCGCCACTGATCTTCCGTAATAGGAAACATTTTGTCCTCCCCTCTCAATGCCATGTGCTATTTTACGCCAATGGGGGAGGGGAAGTGCTTTGTGATGTGATATCGGTATTCTGTCTCTTTCGTTCTTTTTAGTTTTTAGTTACAGCTTTTTTTAGCGAAATTTTTGGAGTATTTACCTCTACCTCCGCCACTCTCCAAGACAAAATATTTGGGAGGGAACATGTCCCCCGGTCCCCATAACTTGCGACACCCATGTTTATAATTAAAAAATAACTTTTGAGATCTTTTTCTCCTTTGTTATTTTATTGTAAAATTATAAAATACGTATAAGATTTTGGGGCCCCTAAAATCTGTGGGTCCTTGTTAGTGCACCGTTTGTAATATGGTACTGATAAGGACTATAAAATAGTATTGTGAAAGCTAGTATACACAGACTGACAGTTACTTCAGTCATTTTTCATCTTTCCTTAATTTAATTTCCGAAATTTTAGATTCCAATGCAATGCAGTACAGAAAGTAATGATAACAATAGTGATACAGAAAGGGAAGTGTGGCATAAGCAGAAGTGCAGAAGCACTCAAGTATTAAGTCTTAGACATTTCTTTTATGAGCTATGAGGGAGCTGAAGAACATTTTCAGAAACTACAGAGTTTGAAAACAAAATACAAATTATTAAACCGAAATCGCGACAGACCTGTATTATGGAGTACACAGTAGCGTTTCTCGCAAGCATATCTGCAGTATACAAATTTAATCCGAATTTAAATTTAAAAAAAATTCTTTCCGATTCCAAAAATTTTAATTTGTTCAACTTAATTAAAAAATTACAACCTAATCAATAACCTAAATACAACCTAATCAGTTACCTAATAAACTGAAAATTGTGTACTTATTGAATTTTAAAAGAATTATGCTTTATTTCTATGCTTATGTATCGATAAATGCGTATGAATCGGTTATAAGATCAATCCCCTTATAAGGTCACATTCGCGAGGTCCTGAGGGGTGACCTTATATCGAGGTCCAGCTCTATCTTCGAAATCCCCAAAAAGCCCTGCCATCTAAAGGGTCTTAAGGCTATCAGCTGAATTAAGATTGTTGTTTTTATTGGCATTGACTATTAATTCGCATGTGCAACATCATTGACTTCCATAAGTCTCTGGGTAGGCAGTATTGTATGTAACACATTAAAAAGCTCCCCCATGCATAGATGAGAGTTTTCAAGATGGTATTCCCTTAGAAAATGAGAATAGAGAGTTAGAAAAACTTATCGAATTCAAATGTACATTAAAGTTTATTTGGATGCATGACAGTTACAAATCATATTTGATCGTAGAACTGCATTGAGTTTGTGTAGCTGAATGGTAATAAAATGAGCTCGTATAAATTTCTAACTGTGAAGCTCAAAAACATATTCGAACTGAGTTATAATTGTCATTGCCTCATACCAGAAGGGATCTACAAAGTAAAAACCCCCCTCATACACCAGACTATCTTTTAAGAATTATTAAATTATAATCTGAAAATTCTAATTTTTGTAACTATAGCCAGGTCGAGAGAAAATGCCGAGGATAAGAAAAATTGCATTTACTCAACATAACACAACTATTCATTTACCCAATAATGTTGGAGATCTGTTAGATAGAAGTACTTCTTATCAAGCCCAATGAATGCAATATTACTACGTTGCAAAGGGCGAGTTTTCATAAATAATAGTTTGTCTGCCTTTTTATTTTAGCCCAATGCTCCGGTGAAAGAAAAATGGGCACACCTGGCTCAGCTGACGGAATTCGCCCTTACTCTTAGAGAAACCTTAACTAATATCAACAAAGAAAGTTTCAACAACTTTTTATTAAGAATGGGTAAGTCATATGCATATCGATACTCTTTTTTTTTACTACCTTTACCAACCTAGGAGGCCTGTACACAAGTACTCTATATAAACGGGAAATTAATGCAGTGAATTCTTGCCCCAATAGTTACCCTCTACCTATAGTATCGGTTCCCAACCAGTGGTACTCGAACCCCCAGGGGCTCTCAGGGTGTCTCCAAATTTTAAAAGATTTTAGAAGAGGTTCGTAGAAGAAAAAATTTGAAAACCAGGCCCTGATTATCGAACGGCCATTTGGGGCACGTGCCCTGGTACACTTGCAAAAATAAGCCAAAAAATTGAGTCTAGACTCATTTATAGGGCCACAAAATTTGAAAAGTGCCCTGGGTACAAAAATGTTATACTGAGGTCCAGTTGGGAACCACTGCTCCACAGTGATAATTAGGTATCTCAATTAGGATAACTTTTATTACGACATTTACGTCAGTGCTCGGTTTACAATATTCATTTAACATCATTAACTCTCTATTTAGCAATAATTTTCCTTTTTAAACGATATTCTTGCTATTTTAGTTTCACCCATTTAATTTCGTTTTATAGATACTTCGCAAAAAATAGGCATAGCAAAAGGTAAATACCTTTTTCACAGCTTACCAAATAACCCAAACAGCACACTCTGTCTCTCTAAACGTCTATTAACGTTCAGAGAACTTGTGTGAGCTGCCTTGGAAGTCTTGACATGAGTTTTGATGTCATACCAACAGCACTAATGCATGCAGTTTAGTGCTCTTAAAAAATTATTAACATTTTTTAAAAAGACAATATGTATTTTTGATATATATGCATGTTTCAATATGATCTTGCTTTAATATGATTTGTTTTACTTAGGTATCAATCAAGGACCTATCACTGCTGGCGTAATTGGCGCTCGAAAGCCCCACTATGACATGTGGGGAAACACTGTTAATGTCGCATCCAGAATGGAGAGTACTGGGAAAGCTGGTTGCATCCAGGTAAATATCACGATACCCAGTTACAGGTATTTAATTTTCTAATTTCATTCCATTGGCACCATTGATGTCATCCTCTATTGGTCATTGGGAGAGGCAAAATAGATATGTACTAACGGTCAAGGCTGCCAGCTTCACTGCCCCATACCTTACTGTTCCTTATACTCAGTGCAGTGTTGACTCAATTTCTGGACTCATTTCAAAGAAAACCATGTTTTTTTTTAATAGTATTTGCCATTAAATTTTTTTACATTAGGGTTGCTATACATTTTGGGTGCCATCATAAAAGCTGATGTTGAAACAGCAAATGGCTAACATGTGCTATAGCCCAATGCATGGTAACATTTATTAGATGGGCAATTAAAGCGCCAAGTATTGTAAATTTGATATTTTAAAGCTGTGAAAAAATCCAAAAGAGCTTGCGAGATTTGAGACCCTTAGGCAGGAGGCTGTCGTCTCGATTGTTCCGAAAAAAAGATCTTGCATTTTTGTGTACCCATTATCGTTAGTTTGTAATCTAGCTACTGGGTGACATGCTTGCTCCATTTGACATCACTGAACTGTTAATTTGTATTTTTGCACATGCACTATTGTTATTGCGCTACATCTAGCTCTTGCTGTTCGCAGCGTGGATATATCGTCGATTCTGGTACAGCATATGTTAGCATATTATATAAGTAGATATACTCACTGCATTTGACGTCATTGAACTGTTAATTTGGATTTTTGCACATGAGTTATTATTATTGCACTAATGTTTACATCTAACTGTTGCCATTCGCAGCATGGAAATATTGTCAAATTTGGTACCGCATACCTTAGCATATTATATAAGTAGATGTTATTGCCAACCCAGGGAGCACAACAATGTTCTCTGAATGTCCATTTGTGTTTAGAGAACATTCGAAGAGCATTACTGAACATTTTCTGAATGTTATTGGATGTTCAGAAAACTGTTGTGCTGCCAGGAAATGTGTGGAAAGGCAGCATTGTGTATATTGCCCGGGCATTATAAATAAAGCCTGGGGGTTTTTAGGCAAGCGTAAAAGTTCAAAATTATTCAGTTTGACAAGAGATTGTAAAGAATGTTCGAGTATTTTATAGAATGACAAATGCTCTTCAAACGATGTATGAAAAAGTGGTAATAATAAGACTTTTTTTGAAAAGATGTTCAAAATTTGAAGTTTGGACAGTTTCTTGATTGGATGCGACTGCACAAAAATTTCGGCCAAATGCTGCATTTTGTTTTAATGTTTCAAACAAATTATGTCAAAATGCTTAAATCACTTAATTTTTGGTTCCATGAAAATCTGAAAAAAAAAAAAAAAAAAACATCAGTGGATCCTTCCATGGCTGTAGAGAACCCCCTTGAAAATATGCTACTGCTGGCTCCATACAAAACTAAAAAAACACCAATGTGTCCATCCACCGTTGCAGGGGTCCCACTTGAAAATATGTTACTGCTGCTCATTTGCTAAACCAAAAAAAAAAAAAAAAAAAGTGTACATTGCTGTATCCGATTATAATATGTAGAATACCGGATTTCATACATTTCCAGTAACATTTACATTATTGCTTTGATGTCTTGTGGCATGTGGTGATGTCTATAGGCATGTGGACTGTTCATCATAGGTGGACCAAATTCGGCGCATTTGACAATGCACAAAGACAGGCTATTGCTTGAGAAAAATAAATAATAATGCAATATTATTATTATTTTAGGTACTTTATGTTTGTACCTTTTTTGACAATTTTTTGTATATTTTATGTTTTTGCAAGCTCATTTTCATCCAATAAATATTCTTCTGTAATCAACAGAAAGTCCAGAAAATGCTCTTTCAAATGAGCTCTGTTTCAGCATCGTGCCTACATGCATTTTTCTTTCTCGCTCTCTTTCCCTTTGCAGGGTGTCTACCACATAAAGAAAGCTTGATTTCTTGACCTTTTCTTGACCATAACAAATACGAAACACTAATATCAAAAATACATTCGTGCCAGGGATGCAGAATATGTACGATCCTGCAATCTAGGATAGGGGGAAATTTTAGCCATCTGGGGGAAATTTTGCAGAAAATATACAACTGATTTCGATTTTAACGATGAATTACAAAATTCTTCGAGTTATTCTTTCCCATTCCTATTTTTAAAGGGATTTTTTTTTCAACTTTTTCACCGATCAGCAGTTTGCTTTCTCTTAACTTGGACCAATTGCACTTAGTAAACATGTATGTAGCTTGTACATTGCAAATATTTTTACACTTATGGTAATACAGAACTTATGCAAGTCTATAAACATATCATAAAATTTTGGGGAAATTTGCATATGGATTGAGGGAAATGTTAGAGTAAAAACAGTGTCTGCACCCCTGCATCATACTGAGAGAATGAAGAAAAATTATACTTTTAAATTTAACACTTAATATACAGGGTGATCAGCGAATAAGCCCCGATTTCAAAATTGAATATCTCTACAACAAAGATCGATAGAATTATGCGTAAACTGTACGTTTATTAGCAAAAGTGTAAAAATAGTGCATAAAAGTTTAGGAAATTTAGTTACGAAAATTGTCAACTAAGAATTTGAATGAAATGGAAAAAGGGAGTTGAGTCGATAATCGTGACCTAGTGCTTCATTTCTTGACCTTTTCTTGACTTTCCTGACCTTTTTTCCAATTCTTGACTTTTCCGTGACTTTCGTGACCTTTGCATGATGGTAGACACCCTGCTTTGATTTTTTTTAAATGTCATCAGAAAATCATTATGTCACTCAATTATCTTCTTAAATAATTATCTAGTCTCTTCAATGATGTTATAAACAAGTTCATATGTGTATGTACCATCTGTAGGTATTGATTTAAAGATCAACTTTCTTTCTAGAAAATACTTTAGGAAATTTTTGAAAAAATTTTAAATTAAACATTTTAGTTTATTAATTCAATGACAATTCTCCCTTTTTAAGAGATTTTTATTTTCATTTCTTCAGCTCTCTCTCTTTATTCCCTCTATAGCCCCTCCATGAGTGTGTCTACAGAAGGTCAACTTTAATTGTATGGCAATAATTGTTTAACAAATTGGCTCATGTGAAATTATATGAAAGATTTTTTTTCTTCCTAACATTAGGTTGTCGAAGAAACTGCCCACATACTGGAAGAATTTGACTACGTGTTTGAACAGAGAGGACTGGTCGCTGTGAAAGGCAAGGGCAACCTCATGACCTACTATCTTCTTGGGCGCAAGTCGGACCTGAGAAATTCTCCTGTCAAGTCAAATCTCGACACACACACCAACCCATCTGCTACCTCTTCAAGCTAAAAGGGAAAAATTGATGGCCTGTTTAAAAGGATGAAAAAAAATCATGAGACATGAGCTAAATAACACGCACAAGACTGCAGGAAGCATGCAGTCAAGCTATTGTGTCCCTCCCCCATCCCCCACCCCCACAACTAAAGTAGAAGAAAAATCAGTTCTATTAAGTGTAAATGTGCAATGGGAAAACACAAACCTGAAAACACCAGCTACAATTAGAAATAAGTGTTTGTTTAGGAAAACAAAAGCACAAAAATTACACAATATGCACATACTGTCTAAATAAATGTGGATTTATCAGTAAGCCTCATTGAGAGACGGGGGGAAGGCAACACATATAAAAGTGTATTAGCCCAAGTATTGCAATTTACGGTTCTACGCTTTGCTTGAATAAGCCCAATACTTACAAAATGGTGATCCAATTATATTTGGAAAAATTAAAGATATATAATTCTTTTCTAAATGTTACATGTTGAACATGAAAGGCTGTTATTAATTTTGCTGTTCATATCAAGAATAACCAAAACCAATAATTCTGTAATTTGATTTGCTCAGACCAATGGCTTATGTAAAGAAAGGAAGCAAAAACAAAACGAAGTAAAGATTTGATGTTGCTCTACATGTTAACTTATTCAGCTACTTACTTAATGCTGCATAAATATTGTTGCTTAAGTAATCAGCATTGTGATTCAAGTACTACTGCACTTCTTGTGTAAGATTCAAAAGAAACTCAGTCAGTCAAGAACTTTTAATAAACATGTTTAAAGAAAAACTGGTTAACAGACAAAGCAAAATGCAAAAAGTGACTGGTAAAAAAAAAATCTCACACTCAACAAGAGAGAAATGAAAGAAAGATATTGCCACTTGCTGTTAGCAGACTAGTAACGAAAGAATTGTAAAGTATATTTGATATTTTGTATTGGGACATGAATTGAGAGAGAAAAGGTACAATTTTCATTCCTATATTTCATAAAATACAATTTTTCAACATAAGCTAATGAATGCAACTTATTTTTTTTTAATATAATACACCACCTTTGCGAATTAAAAGAAACTTTATAAATTTAATATTATAGAAAATAAGACTTTTAAAATTGCAATAAGAGCTTTTAAAAATCCAGCTAATCCCAGGTTTGATAAATATATCTACCAACTGCAAGGGGAATTCTTTTAAATAATTAAACTTTTAAAAAGAAATTAATATGTTACTGAAATATAAGGACAGCATACAGTAATTTTTTACTAAATACTATATATCTTTTGAAATAAAATCTATACATTTCAAGCTTTGACAACTTCATTTTAAATATAGAAATCGCAAAAAAAGTGTTTGAAATTTACTTTGAAAGAGTTATTAACTGGCTTTCTAATTACTTTTATTTTCAGCAATATGCTCTTGTACCCTTAGCGAATGCCATAAAATTAAGAACCAGACTTTTTTTTTTCCAAATGACTAACCTCCAAATAGGAAATTTATAAAATTGTTTTTCCCATATAATACCTTCACATAAAAAATCACTCTCGATACAACTTTTAAAAAACAATTTTCGGAAAGTTTAACTTTCTTGATAGTGCTTAAAATTCGTACAGAAAGCTTGATGAAGTAAATTTTTAAGGATTTGAATGTCTTGAACACTGCTGTTACAAAAATGGGGCATAGTGAAAATATAAAGTCATCAAATGGAGGATCAGCTGCTGTGATCATGAAGAAGAAAAAAAGAACTTGCATAAATCATTCCACCCATTTACAGCAAAAATATAAATTGAACATTTACGGCCTTTAATACTTTTTTATGCTGACAAACTAACAATTGAAAAACTGCCAAAACTCACAAGTTGTCTGTTAGTGGAATTTGTTGTCACTTTTAAAAGATTTAACTGATAAATTCCTATTTCTATGCCACCAATAACTATAAATTTGTCAATGGTCATTTTGCATTAAAAAAAATTTAGCTTTATCACCCATCCACTTAAGTTAGAATTGGATTGCATCACTTTCAATCCTCATTTTCAGATGATGAATTACTCATGATTTTAAATACTCATTAACAATTTGAGATATCTATTGTATTTTATGAAATTAAGGATGTTTTAATGTTTTAATTTTTCTTCACTTATATAACTTGTCCCTGTTGTATTATACTGTAGATGTACACCATGTATATTCAAGCTAAAGCATTCAATTCCATTTTCTGTTTAAATTTGATTTAGAATTTAATAGAATCTCAATTGAATCCTCACTGGGGCCAAAAAAACATAGATTATTAGCATCTAGATTACTGCAACATCCGAGCTTCAACTTTGCACAATTTTCCGACAAATTTTGCAAATTATATTCATTTTGTTTCAACAAGTTTGCATTTCGTGTAAACTTCTGGAATTTAGGACGTTGTTACTGCTACAGAATGTATATATAAAAACTGATGCAGTATTTTTCACTTGTGAAAGAAAGGATTTGTCCACAATTTCTTTCGATAAATGAACATGTAAAAAAAAAAAAAAAAAAAAGTGGGAAAAAAAGGGCAAAATTAATTTTAAAAATCTGTAACATCACAGTGTGTCTACAAAATATGGTTTAATTTTTATAATCTTTTCAGAAAACTAGTCAAAGATAAATACTGCTTTTATAATACAGTGACTTTTTATATAGCATGTCAATTATATACATTCAAGCATGTAAGAGATCACTGTATTCAAAGCTGCTTTTCTTATATTGTGTGCTTACAAAGAAGAGGCTTTGGGCAGACCAAAACCATCAGCATATGTTGCATACATTTAAAAACAGAGATAACAAAGCAATATAATGTTCCTATGCATGCAGTACAACCATTAAACAGTTTTGGTCTTCAAAAAGCAGCAAATGAACAGTTGTATCACAGAAAATAATTGATGATGAAAGAAAGACACAGGACTAGCACTTGTAACTAATTTGGGTTTTCCATTCTCCTTTCTCATTAAGGATTTATTTCAACACTCTGTGTGCCAAGAGTTTATTATGCTGCTTTTCCGTGGGCAAGCATTTCAATAGCTTGAAAAATGACCACTAAGTTTCTTATGGAAGAATAATTCTTAGAAATGCCAACATCCTGAGTGGTGGTCTAAAATTTAAGCACAGGGGGAAAAAAAAGAAACACTTATTTTCCATAACCCTCCTGTCTTTCCTGATATAACCCTTTCGTCACACCGTCCATTGACGGCGGGCATGAAATATTCTCTGGATACTCCTGCCACCTATTGGAGGCATCCACAAAATGTTCTCTGGGTACTACCGCCGCCCATTCGAGTCATCCATGAAACACCCTCTGGGTACTACCGCCGTCCAATGGTGTCATCCACAAAATGTTCTCCGAGTACTTCCGCCACTTCACCTACAATGTGCATTCAAGGAAAGTTATGCAGGTATGATTACCACAGCTGCCAACAATTATGGAATATAATTAAATAGTAATTTTTGTATTTGAATATAGCAATCTTTCTCCCCCCCTGATGGATGCCGCAAAACACGTTTTCGTGGCTTACACTTCCATACAGTGCACCACTCTTGTGGAAAACCCTCATATCACAAATATATAACCATGGCCAACTCCTCTGTATCGAAAGGGTTACTATACACAGAACAGTATTACAAATAATTAGTTCTTAAAGGCATTTAACCCTTTAATGTGCGGTGTCCTCGCCGTGAGGACACCAAGCTGACATTTTGACTGTTGCCAGTCACGAAGAATAGATTTGATTTCTATAAAAATAGCTGCAGGTGACATAGCTCCACGAGAATCCTTTACTTTTTAGCACGTCATTTCCCGTCAGAAAATGGTCACGATTATTTTTAACAGCACTGACATCTGCTGAAAAATGGAAGAATGCGACAACAGCTGGATAGATTGCCCAATGCTGGAAAAAGGCTGTGGCACGCGATGAACGTTTCGATCGTCTGCCATCTTGCTGGTAGTTAAGTCGAGTGATGGCAACGGCTGCCCTTTTTTCAGCATTGAGAAAGGGTTGTGCCTCAAAGGGTTAAATAGTTCAAAAATCAACAATGCAGTTGGTTTGGAAATATATTTTTGTAGACACACTGTGTACAATCCCCTCCCCCCTAAAAGAAAGGGGGCTTTCTTTTAATTACTGCTTAGTTTTATATTTACGATAATAAATGAAAAATATACAAAAATCAGTACAAAATTTAAAAAGGCAGCATCAAATTATTATCAAACAGTGAGAGAATTTTAAAAAGTTAAATTTTGTACAAAGTCTGTGATTTTACACCAGTATGTCTTCTAAATGGAGAGAAGCTTGTCTATGCAAAATATATACAAGCATAAATGCAACGCTAGTCATATAAACAGAGAGAAAAAAAAAGTATATACTTTTTTTATATTGGCCTACAAGATGTGCCTGACAATCCATTACTAGATTTCAGAAAAAAAGAATTGCAAAGTACAGACTGATATTGTATTCGATTTCGTTTACAGGAACTGTTGGCGATATGAATTGGAGAATTATTTTGATACAACTAGTCACTAGGAAGGTATAAAAGGTGTGTAACAAATTCATCTCAAAAATATGTAAATTATTTGATGGAATACAAGGAAGTACTTGACAAGATGTGTGGACTTTGTTCAGTACAGTTTGTTAAAATATGTGGTTCACTTCATGGGGCATTTGCAATTTTCCTGTGAAGTTGTCAGTAAAATGAAACAATAATGTATATTATAAATGGTGAATAAAATGTCCGTTTTTATAAAAATGAAAATTTTAGATTTATTTTCAAACTACACTTTCCAGCATTATTTTTCCTTTCTAATAAATATGTACAGACAATACTGGTACTTCAAAACACTTGAATCAGAACCAGATCAGGGGCGGATCCAGAGTTCCATGTCGGAGGGGGCAACAGTGAAACACTATGTTGAAAATTTCTTTTTTATTAATCTTCCTGGTATGAGTACATTAGTTATAGGTCATGGCAAATAATCTATACGTGTAATAAAACTGTAGTGTTTGTTTAGTTTTTTGTGAGGGGATAGGGGGGGGGGGGGGAGACGTATTTACTAAACTCAGAAGGGTATATGTAATTATTACGAACTTTGTTGCTCTGTTTTACCATTTGTTGTTCACAATTTCAAAAACTTTAGTTACAATTAAACTTATAACTTACAATTAAGTTACTACAAAAGTAATTACGAATAAAGTGACGAATGTCAGGGTTTCAATTTATTGAGATCAGAAGAATAACAATAGACAAATGAATCACCTATGTCCCACATTCCATTTTTTTTTTTTCTGCTAAAAATCAATTTCAGTGATTCACTGCTCTAAATAGTATGCAAAACTGTCTATGAAACTGAAATATATAAATTAAACTTGCATAGTTAAGAGATAATTACAAACAAAACATATTTAATTTTGATCTATTACTCAGAAAAGAACAACTGAAATTAAATTTGTGCGATTGTACCACAATTAATTGATTTGTATCTCAAAATTACTGTACTTCTTAACTGCATGTTTTTGGAAAAATTAATAAGTTATTCTCAAAAGCGATACATGAAAATTAGCTACACTCGAGGCTATCGAGTGAACGTCTTTAAAATTCATGCATTTAAGGGTTAAAATCTTTTCATTCAGCTTATCCAAATTTTAGTACGATCCATTGATATTTTTAGTAGTGATAAAGGTTTGCCAAAAGATTTGTTCCTCAGCTCAAAAAAAAAAAAAAAAAAAAAAAAAAAAAAGCTGACTTTTTTCTGACGGGCCCAATTGAAAAGACCCACAATTTTGTAAAGTTGTTTTTATTTCAAAATTTACTCTACAATTTTAACTTTTACTACAGACACAAAAATGATTATAATAATGATTAAGATTATAATGATTACTGTCAATACCAGACCAAAGTCTGAATTTTCATGACATTAGGCTTTAGGTACAATTTCGCACTTTTAGATCATTTCATCAAGAATTTTTTAGCATAAACGTAATATATTTAAAGCATTTTTAAAAAATAATTTTGTCATTTGTTTGTGTATATGTGCATTTATATACAGGTTGTCCCAAAAAGGAAGTAACAAGCATTAATTCTTTATTTCTTAGTGATCAGTGGGGAGTCGGTAGTGGATAAAATGAAAATATGTTTAAAACAGAGGAGGAAGAAATATAGCGGAAGCATTCATCTCCTTAATTTTCAAAAAGTTAAATTTTTTAAATTTGTGTATGTTCCCCGTACGAAAATTTCCCTATCAGTAAAATGTTCCCCATATAATAATGAGGAGATAAACGAAATTCCAGCTTTTCATCGTAAAACGTCTCAGAAATATATCTTTAAACAAAAGTGGTCAGGGACTACGTAAATTTTATTGTAAATGTTTATTACTAGTATTGAAAAAAAATATATGTTTTTTATAGCTTTTGTATAATTTCAGAAACGCTATCACTTGATGTAAGGTTCTCCCTCCCCTTTCAAGAGCCACTGAAAATTTGTTTAAATCAGAATATATTTCTCTTCATACATCTGACAGTTCTTAGGGTGTAATTCTGCACATCACCTCATGCGTGCAGGGAGCACATTTTACTTATTGGGAGTTTTCGCACAGATTTAAAATGTATAATTTTTTTTTAAATTAACGAGTGGAACGGTTTTCTTAACGTAATCTTTTTTCCTACCTTGTTTTGCACATTTTTTTAAATTTACATTGCCCTCTTGTCTCTAATAGATAAAAAATTAAATAGAGCAACTACCTTATTGGGACACCCTAAGGTAGTACTTTAAACATTGTTTTAAACATTGCACATCGTATACTAAAATTTAAAGTGCGTAAAGATTTCACTATCAGACTTTGAAATTGAAAATCGCCTAGTCTTTGTTATGGTCTTCAAAATTTTTTGTCAATTAAAAAATTAATACAATTAATTTTTATATTGTTCATAAAAATCAAAACTTATAAAAGTCTAAAAAAATCCAATTTTCGTGATTTTGTGATAATTTGTGCATTTATGTATATTTCGTGAATTTTGTAAGAAAATTTGTCAGTTTAAATCACAATCGCCTAGGGACTGACAGAACAAAACTCACAAGAGTACATAGTCATTTACAATCAAAGTATGCACTTCCCTCAGAAGTTCAGACTGACTAAATTTTATATTCAATGCAATATTATTGATGTTTTCTTATTCTGTTTAAAGTACTAAAGTAAGAAAGTCAGTTTCCATTCAGCAATGTCTGATATTTATTTAATTTATTACCTAATAAAATACATGTAACTATGATAGGGGAGTTTTAAATTTTTCAAACAAATAAATTTCTAATCCCTTGAAAGAAGTCTAATTGTAGCTGCATTGCATTAGCATATGGAATAATCAATAATGCTAGTGATTAATCACTGAAAATTATTATCACTGAAATTCTATTAATCACTGAAATTCAAATTTAAGTATTTTGTTGAGATCACATTTGTGGTTGATCAATTTAGTTAAAATATTTAAAACTAAATCAATATTTAAAAGTTTCTTGAAAATAAATAAAAGCCGGATTTTTTATTTTCCCATCTTTTTTTTTTTACCCTAAAAAAAGTTACCTGTTAGTAAAAATTTACATAAGAAACTGCGGAAAATTTTGCTGCAAGGTTCGAAAACTTTAGAATTGCTCATCTGAAGAATAATTTAACAGGGATTTAATGATTATTTCGTTATGCGTGTTTTACGAGTGCTCAAAATAAGTTTTCAATAACACTATATACAAGTAAACTCGATATACATATACATGCATCTATACTTTTTTTCCTGTTCGTGTAATTACCATTTTATGAAGTACAAACTTAATTTTCTCGGGAGGAGCAATTGCCCCTACTGCCCCCTCGCTGGATCCGCCACTGAACCAGATAAGTAAAACTTTCAAATGTTTAATGAATATGAAATTCATTTAGCAAAATTAGGTTTAAACTTTCTTCCATCTGACTAATACAAAATCTCTAAAATCTTAATGATTTTCTGAAGTCCTAAAGAATTGTGAGAAGATAGTTAGATGCTATTAAGGAAAGCAACACACTGTTTCCAGTTTAAAGATGTAATTGCATAGTGTCCACTCACAATGCAGTTTGTACATAAGTAAAATGTGCTTTGTAACAAGATTTGCTATTCCAAATCAAATCCTTATAAATAAAAATGAAATTCTGTTTGTTGGTGGAATTGACTCGTATACAAATCCACAAAAATGGACCTATCAGCCTGAAATTTTGCACAGATATGTAAAATAATATAAAATAAATGATAGTCCACTTTAAAACTTTGAAAGTCCACCCGTTCCCGGAATTTAAGAGATATTTTATGCTCTCCACGCAAAAAGCTTTCCATAATTGTAACCCCTGTAGTGAAAAAAGTGTGAAAGAAGCATCGTGGTTGCCATGTGTGGCGATTTTGCCGAATAAAATGTTTTAAATTCTCAAAGTAAAAATAAAAGAATAATAATGATTTTTTTTTTGTTAGTTTATATTCGTAAGGTTATTTTTTTTAATTATAATATCGTGTGCATGGGAAAACAGAGCAGGAATGAAATGTTTTATACGCAAAACAATAAGAATTGAAGATTTCTGAGGCTAATATGTTAAAATCTTTTAGTTTGGCGAAAAATAAAATAGCTCATAATGCCGAGAAAGTGTGTTCTAGCAGTTTGCACAGTTTCCGACTTGGCGCAATTTACTGAGAGCTTAAGGAAATGGATTTTTGAAAACAGGTGCAAAGGTTTTATTAGAATACAGCGCTAAATTTTAATGATCCGTGCGGAAATAATGCAGTTATTAAGGGATTTCAAGCGATCTATCTTCAGCATTCTCGCCAATTGAGTACATTGATTTAAGTTGGGGGAATTCCGCCAAATTTCAGATAATTGAAATCTTCGCATATAGTACATCGGAGTAACGATGAATAAAACACGTTATATAGTTGATAATTTAAAAAATGCGGCTGTATTAAATTATTCCACTTTTCAAATAAAAGCGTGTTTTACTTTTTAAAGGTCGAACCATTTCCAAAATTGATTGCTGCTAAGTCAATGCTTTGAATGATTCCCTGAAAAATTCTTGCAAAATGGCGTATGTTGGCACTTTGGCGAGGCTTAGATTTGAAACTGGATTTTATTTCAGACTGGTAGCTATATTAATAAAACAATGTGTGTAAACTGTTAGTTTGTTTGTCTCTGTCTCGCGTAGCTCGCAAACGGGTGATCGCAGACCTACCAAGTTTTGAACGGAAATTCTCCATGACAGGCCCCGACACACCTCGAAGCGATTTTTTCAAAATTCGAACTATTTTAGGAAATATCGATAAAAACGTATTGCAAAAGGCTAATTTTTGCTTTCCGCCATTTCGTAATTGTAACCCCACAGTCAATTAAGCGACGATTAAGCTTATCTAGGTTGCCACATTCGGCAGTTCATTAAATGATTCAGACTCTTGAAGTAAAAATAAAAGAATAACGATTTTTAAAAATTTTGTCTAGATTATTTGTAAGGTTGTTTTTAAATTAAAATATCGTGTGCATGTGATATCAGAGCGGGAATGAAATGATTTATACTCAAAAGAAAAATAGAATTTGGAAATTTTCCGAAAATAAATGTGCAACTTTTTAATTGGTCGAAAAATAAAAGGGGTTGATGTGCGATTTTGAGGTGGATTCTAACGCTTGGCGCTATTTATCGTAATTTAATCGTCTGCCATTTGGGTTATGAATACACCTGCGTACAGGTTTCTGAAATTTTCATTCAGTTGGAATTGTGCATTTTTCTGAGCAGCTTTTCTGCATCTATTTCTAATGCATTACATCCAGAAAAAAGGATGTTAGAAATATCAATTTTAATTTTGTTTAATCACACTCATGAATAATGATACACTTTCCAACTTAATGAAAGAAGGAACGAAAATAGGGAAGACCCATGGATTATAACTCTTTTTATATATAGCACTTTAGTGCGTATTTAAAATCTGAAAGTGTGTCAGATTTTCTATGATTCTAGCGCTTGGCGCAATTTAATGAGAGGGTATTTTTAAAAACAAGCGTAGGTTATCTTATAAATAAAAATGAAATTCTGTTTGTCACTTTGTTGATTTGGGTAGTATACAATTCCACAAAAATGGACCTGTCAGCCTGAAATTTTACACAGATATGTAAAATAATATAGAATAAATTACCACTTTAGTCCACTTTAAAACTTTGAAAGTCCACCTGTTCCCGGAATTTAAGAGATTTTTTATGTTCTCCACGCAGGAAGCTTTACGTAATTGTAACCCCTGTAGTGAAAAGAGTGTGTGAAATAAGCATCTTGGTTGCCATGTGTGGCGATTTTGCCGAATAAAATGTTTTAAATTCTTAAAGTAAAAATAAAAGAATAATAATGATTTTTTTAGTTTATATTTGTAAGGTTATTTTTTTAATTGTAATATCGTGTGCGCATAAGAAATGAGAGCAGGAATGAAATGCTTTATACGCAAAACAATGAGGATCGAAGATATCCGAGACTAATATGTAATTTTTTTTAGTTTGGCGAAAAATAAAATGGCTGATAGGCCGATTTTTAGAAAGTGAGTTCTAGCGGTTTGCACAGTTTTAGGCTTTTTGGCGCAATGTACTGAGAGCTTAAGGGAATAGCATTTTTGAAAACAAGTGTATAGGTTTTCTTAGAATACAAAATTAAATTTTAACTATCCGTGCAGAAATAATGCAGTTATTAGGGCATTTCAAGCGATGAAGCTTCAGAATTCTCGCCAATTGAATAGATTGATTTAACTTGGGGGAAATCCGCCAAATTTCAGAAAATTGAAATCTTCGCATTTAGTGCATCGAGGTAACTATGAATAAAACATGTTATAGTTGATAAGTTAAAAAATGCGGCTGTATTAAGGGATTCCACTTTTCAAATAAATGCCTGGCGGTCGAACCATTTCCCATTTTGATTGCTGCTAAGTCATTGCTCGCCACTAGATTGCGCTACGCCGCATCGCCTTCTGCACCGTAAAAACGATTGCCTTGAAATTCAGTATGCATGATTATTGAACACAATATAACGCGATATCCATTTTGCTATATCTCTTTATTACAATAAATAGTAATCACAACAAATATTAATATCAAAAAGTCCATTCATTCCCGTGCGAAGAACGGGTACTTCAGCTAGTATTTTATAAGTTTCTATCAAGGTCACAGGTAAGAGGTGAACATAAGAGTTCTGTCTGCATATGAAATCTGATTTTTTTTTCTCAAATTAAAGACTTAATTGAGGTATATTTCCATTTAAAAAATAATAATAACAATCGCCCTTTTCTTGAAAATATATTTTAAATTGTGTGCTTTACTTTCACATATATAGCACAAGCTTTTATGCAACAAGAAAAAACTTTTACTTTCAGAGCTTTTAGTTCAAAGATTCTCATTTACATTAAGCTCACCAAGTACAAAGTGAAATGTTTTTGAAAAGCAATGTAAACTTCATTATTCACACAGCTGGCATTTACTGTGCAAAATTTAAGAAGAAAAAAAACAAACATTTTAGGCTTTTATTTTCTGAATTCCAGGGGGAAAAAATTGCCACTGTTTTCTACAGTGTATCCAAATTTCTCATTCTATAAAAAGGTGTGTTTTTTAAAGTAACTACATATATCTATAGATATAAAAGAGGAAAGTCTGTTTGTTCGCTATACACGTCCAGACAGTTCGATGGATCTGGACCATATTTGGCACACTGACTAAATAGGACAAGAGAAAGCTAATGCCATAAAAATGAAATTAATCGGATTAATAGTTTTTGAGTTATTTTATGTTTTGTAAGGTTTTTGGCCATTTTTCTTGCATTTTATGTTATCACAAGCTAAATTTTTGTCTGAACACTATATATTTTATATCAACGGAAACTACAGAGTTTTCTTTTTTAAATAAAATTTGTTACAAAATCGTACTTACATTTACCGATTTTTGGGAATTTTTTTAAGGAAATCCTGTTTCGAAGAAAATGGACTGCTTTTAAAAATATGCTATTTTAAAACTGTCGTATCGAAAAACTTAATGGGCAAAAATTTTCTATCTTTTTACCGCTGATTGAACATTTATTTATTTCTCCCTTTTAAATTTTGAACCATGCAAAACTGTTTATTAGATTTTTTTTATATGATTTTTTTCCTGAAAAGATCACATTAAAATTCTCTCCAGAATGCAAGTTCCGGAATGAAGGTAACAAATTACCCCACTCTGTTCTTCATTTTCAAGGTCAGAATTTTCTTCTCATGTCAGGCATGGCGAAAGAGAGACGGGAGAGGGAGGGGGAGTGAAGAGAGGTGGAGGGGGAAAGAGAGATGGGCCGGCAACCGTGCTAAACCAATCCCCCCTCACTACGCGAAATTCAGGCAGATTGGTTATTATATTGATGACTGGAAACTCTTTGTTTTATGTTGATGCGTTGGAGGGAGTTTTGTAATTTTGATAAAAGACTACATATCAGAACTCGGTAGAAGGGAAGAAGCCTACCCCCGTCCAATTTCCGGTAACCTCTGTAAGCTAACAAATGCCATATTTATTGTTTTTCTTGGTTCAGCGGGAAGTCCCATGTCCTTTTTATTATTGTTGCAGCCGGAGGATTCACATTCTTTCCCTTTACAATCTCATACCGATGACTGGGCTGTAATTGTTTTTTGTAGTTGCGTAGGTATTAACCATAAATGACTGTTAGAATACACACAGGTAGAAGAGGAGAAGCCTAGCCACGTCCGATTCCTGATAGTTTCTACACTATCAGGTGCTTTGCTCTTTTTTCTTTTTTGCAGCGGGAAATCCCATGTCCTTTTTTTTATCATTGCAGCGGAAGGATTCACATTCCAGCTTAGCAACGTCCAATTCCTGGCAACCTCTGTATTCTATCAGGTGCCGTGTTCGGTTTTTTTCGTTGCAGCGGGAAGTCCCGTGTTCTTTTTTTTTTAAATCATTGCAGTGGGAGGATTCCCATTCCTTCCCTTTACAATCTATATCTAAGGTAAATGGGCATTTCTCTTCCATTATACGGGCAACGCCGGGCCACGCTGCTAGTATATATATATATATAAAACTCGTCTGTTCTAGCCTTTTCAGGGGGAGACCCCACCTAATTTTTTAGTTTCATTATTGCCATATTAAAACGATATTAATTTATTATGTCATTTTATCTCTCACACCTTTTTCTTTTATTCTTCCTTTACATTTCTTTCATTGACTGGAAGTAGGAGGGTTTCCTGATTTTTCCTTGCAATTGCAAATGTGGGTCGATGACAACCTATGACTTACAATGACAACTTGGCAAATTGAAATGCTGAATAAAGATAATTATGAAACATGGAAACATAAAATTAAGGATGCATCAAGAATAACTTGTAAAAGGTGTAAATGCATTGGGCACTGGGCTAGCAAATGTGAAAGTGGAAAAAAGAATAATTTTAAACACAAGCCTAACAGCCTGGGATTCTTATCCACTCTGGATGACTCGCCAATAGGGTTACCAGGCGAAATACAGCACCCCTTACAGCAAAAATAGATGTGATGCATATTCTACAGCTTACGAAATATGGTAACAATAGATTAAAGCTGTTGTGAACTAATAGTATCCAAATATAAGTAAAATTATGTCACATACTTTTGTGTCGCATTTTTGGGACAATTTTCAATAAAGGGGGTGAGAGATAAAATGACATAGTCATTAATACATGCATATATACAAAGGGAAACTAACAAGGAGAAACTCAGATGTTGGAGTCACACGTTTAAATGATAGGTTTTAGACCCTCTAGTGAAATAAAACATGAAGTTAACAGCCAACTTGATTTTCTTTCTTTTTTTTTTTTTTTTAATGGCAAATAAAGATTTGATACTTGCTTGTTTATATACCAATATTTTAATAAGTAAACATTAACAGTTGCTCCATGGTAAAACTTCAGGCTGCAGTCTAAGGTCTTACAACTGACAGCCTTGATTCTAAGATTTTTTATTTTTTTTCTTAAAAATGATCGCAGTTAGGAAATTAATGCGAATGAATGACTAAATACTATTATTTATTAGAATTCAATAACACACTTAAAGTAAAAGAAATTACCTGCATAGATTGCCAGAACATTTTGCAAATAATTTGGCTTTATAGATGGTATTTACATATCTTTAGAAAGATTTTAGAACTAAGCAAATGCTTTGGAATAAAATTTTCAGAAAACATTACTTATACAGAGAAATATTGTCAGTAACTTTAAATGCTTTGTTTTATTTTTTCAAAGTATTGCATGTAAACAACGTGTGCTATGATGATATATTTTTCTCTTTGACCAAAAGTACTCCTTTTCCACATTTTGAAAAATGTGTAGCAGATGTTGATATAATTTACGTTTGCAAGTTTTTATGAATTTTATCACCTTATGGCAATTACTGTATTTGATAAAACCTCTAATTAGCAAAATAAAATCAAACTATGTGTAAAATGTAATTAATAATTAAGGTAAGAAACTTATATCATTTTATTGTGTTTAATTATAATAAAAGAATAACTTTTACTCATTTATGCACATTAATTTCTTAACAATGGTCATTTTTAAGTTCTTTATATAATAATAATAATAAAGCGCGTATCTGAAATCCATCAACATTTCATCAAAATCTATGAACTCAAAGTCAGTCTCTCTCTCAAACTCTTAGTAGAAGAATTGATCACAAAACAATTAGAAAAGTGAAGAGATAACCTAGATGCAACTTTCTCTTTCATTAGAAATTTTTTTTTTTTTTAAAGGGTAGGAATAATTGTATGGAATATGAAAACTCATAGTTATTAAACCAGAAATATCATCCCAACTTATGTAAAAAACACTGATTAGGACTCCAAACTGTTTGTAACTAAGAAAAGAAAAAACAAATTCACAGATTTAATATTTTTAATGCTATAATGAACATCGTTTTGCATAATTTACAAATTGTACTTCACTTGAAAAACTGCACTATAAATTTTTATAAATAAACACGTTTAAAAACATCTCAATATAAATACACTTTAATTTCTGTTAAAAACCTAAAATTTCACTAAACAAGCATTTTAGATCAAGAAAAATTAATTTTACAGAATGTTACAAAAATGCATATGTGATAAAATGCAGTAATTTTAATACATGGAAGTAAAGTAAATTTCAAATGAAAGTGAAATACTTTTTTCTTTTCTTTCTTTCTTTTTTTTTTTTTTTTAAGGATTCAAATGTTCCCATAATGTTTAAAGAAGTACAAAATAAAGCACTTTTTGACAACTATGGGAAAATTTCAAGGACCTCTCTCAGTAGAATAACAAACATTTTTAAATAAAATTTTTTTAAATGTAAAATTTCAGAAAATTCTAATAGGAAAAAATAAAACTCTTTAAATTATAAATTAAATCCTATATTCTTTATTTTTAAATATTTATATCCAAAGACCTTATATATGAATAGATATCACTTTCAAAAAGAGGTGCTTTTGATTTACTTAAATAAGCATTTGCTGTAAAAATGTTGGAATTTGCTTTATAATTAGCAATATATCAGTATTTTTACAAATTTGTGACTTCCATTAAAGCTACTATGAACATTCAAGGCTTGGATATATGAAAGAAAGTTTATAAAAATAATACATAAACAATATAAATGGTAATTGGAAAATATATATATAATGCAAAAATGAGTGCTTGTCTAGGGAGAGCAAGTTTGTTTAGTTAAAATTATTTTTCAAAGCATAGTTATTATTTTAACAAAAGGTTTCACAGAAATTCTTACTGACTATTTTGACAGTCAAATATCAGTGTTATGATTCATCCTCACCCCCCCCCCCTCTCCTTAGTGGTTGATCATATGTTTGATTTTCGTATCAATGATCACTGAAATGGTTAAAACAAAATATAAATAACTGTCCAATATTTCTTAAGACCTTTTTTTTTGGGGGGGGGGGGATTAAAATTTCATAAATAACGTCTTGAAATCAAAATAAATAAAGGAATGAAGCAAAATTCTACTTACTAATGTCAGCAATGCACTGAAAAATTCATCCGATAGTTATATACCTCCATAAAAAGTCAATTTATACTTCTATACCCTTTCCTAGTAAACCTCTTTAAATAAATAATTAGTCCAAATAATACTAAAATTGAAGAATTATATATGTACATACTGAAGATAGTAGTAATAAATTAAAAACAGCTCTTTATGATCAAGGCCCTTGAGATACAAAAAAATTCCTTACAAGAGTAACCCAGTAATAGAATTATTTTTAAAATTATTTAAGTGAAGTGAAAAGCTAGATTAATAATAATGAATTCATGAATAATTTTTTTTAAATTCTTTTTAATACTATGCTGGATATGGATTGTTTCAGGCAAGCTGGTGACACATAGAGAATACAATACAAAACATTTAAAATATGCCTGGTATATAAAATGCACATTTATGCTAAAAGTTTCCCCAATGTTAATTCTAGCAACAACATGCAGGTACAAATGACAAAATAACATATAAATGCAAAATTGGCTCAGAAGAAATTAAAATATAATTTTTCCTTAGATTATCGTTATAATTTGATAAAGACTGTTTGCAATAAAGGTAAATAGTGACCCAAGTAGAAACTTTTCACGTTTCTACCAAATAATAATAATTATTATTTTTTTAATCATTTAACAAGTTTGCTGATTGAGCAAGTATAAGCATTGAAAATATTTTTATTATATACTAATTAAGTTTCCTATATAATTTAGAAAAGAAAAAAAGATTATTATTCACTCTCTTTCCAAATTTTTTTTTTAATTTAAAAATTCACAAAAATGCACTCTGAAATATTGCTAGCTGAAATTGTTTGAAAGTATCTTTACAGAGAATATGCAAGAAGCATTTTAAAAATTTTTTTTCACCCGACACATTTTCCATTATTTTTTTTTTAATAACTTTCCAATTCAGTGTCATAAAGTTATAACAGTTTTTGAAAACTTCAGATCTTAATGTTAAACTGCTTTGTTGTTAGGAACTAATCTTATTTAAGTCAGAAAAAAAAAATTGAGCAGCAACACTGGAGTTTAATATGAACAACTATTTAAAAATATTTTTAGACTTTTGGAAAGAGGGTGATTACATATTTCTAACTGGAGCCCTGACTAAAAATAACAATGAAAATTGACACCATAAAAAGTACTAACTATATCTGAAAAATCATAGTCTTTTATGTATTAATTTTAAATAGTAATTCCTCAAATCAATTATTAAGAGTAAAGTAAACTGAAAAAGTACAGTTTAGCATCAAATTAAATGAGAAAAATAAATAGATAAACATTAATTTTTTTTAATTTTTTCACAGAAGACAACAGTAATTCATTTAAAATGGCATAATAAATTAATAATTAAATAGAATGATAATTAAAATAAGTAAACACTATAACTGGTTTTTGTTCATTTCATGCATCATAATTAGAAAATACTTTTAAAAAAATTTCTGCATGCAAATTTACAATCACAATTTTATTTCATATATAAAACAGCTGGTGCTACAATTCATGATAATTTTGTGCAAGTCTTAAAATAAATTATTTGTGCGGAGTATTTAAACCATACATCACTTTAAAAAATTGGGCAAGAAATTAAAATACAAGCAATGCAACGTAAATACAAAATTCATAACGATAAACTCCTAAGAATAATTTAAATAGAAATATTTTTAAACAAGATAACATACTGTATTTTAATTCAATGTACAAATTATTACTGATACTACAAATACTATAATATGCAAAAAGACTTAAAAAATTAGCAACAGTACAGGGTTCATACATCTAGGTAGGAAAATAATTGAAGTACTCTAAATGTTTGAAAACTGAATATCATGAAATCCATTTTCCTTTCTTCCATAAAATGAACAGAAACTTCATTGAAAATGTATTTTAACTACATTCTTCTGTAATGAACATGGTAAACACTGCAAATAAATTATAACAATCACTGTTAACATTCTAACATACATTACACATTTCCCTTTAAGATCCAACATTTATTCTCAGATAATTTATTCACCAGGGATTTTTTAAAGAACTTGTTTAGCTAATTCAATGAACTGGTATTCTGCAAAAGTGTCATTTAGAGATCTAGCAAAAAAGTGTGAACTTGCAGCAACAAGCTCAGAAGTTATTAAAATTAAATAAAGCATAAGATCACTTTTAAAGACTGTATGAACCCTGCAACAAAGAAAGGAAATGGTACTGTTTGGAAATTACAAGAATAGAGCAAGTAAGTTTCAAAAACATGAACCACAGCAATATCTATCAATGACACAACGTTTCTCAGAAATCACATTATTCAACATTTTCTTAAAAACACACTGACCACATGTTCACAGTCAAAGTTTACTACAATATAAAACCTGAATTTAAAAATGAAATAATAAAACAATGTGATATTTCAAATATTTTACAAGTATTAGAGACATAAGTTTAAGGTGATTTAATGATGAGTTGATATAACTTCCAACCAATAAAATGATACACAAATTTCTTGTAAAAACCTTTCCAAATAGCTTGTAGGTGTAATTTATGTAAAGCTTTATTTATTTAGTTCTAAAATGCTACAAAATGCTGATATTTTTAGATAGTTAAAGAGATTTTAAGAAAAGAAAAATGTGTGTATTAATAGTGATAAATCATAAATTAGAAAACTAATACTTTATAAATGAAGCTCAAACAAGTTTGTTGCATGCAACAACTTCATAAGTTAAAATTAAGTCCATAGATAATGACTTTTACAGTAAATTTACTTTTCATTTGTTACTTCTTGCTTTTGAAAGAGTTGAAATCCAGTTAGAATTCAAAATTTGCAGACATTTTCAAATTTTATTTCATAAACAGCTTTAAAATTTTCAGGAGTTTTAACATTAGGCATTATCAACATTTTCTGCTATTAATGATAAAAATTAGTTATTATTTTCAGACTGATAGCTTTATTATTTCATTATACTGTATTCAAGTTCAACAAATATTCACTAGCATTGAATTTTGAAAAGTTTAGCGAGACATTGATTCAATCAAAGATTTTATCATGCTTATTGAAATTAATTTTTACCTAGTGCTGTAAATAAAACTTAAAAAGTGTATAGAGATTTATCAAATTTAGCACTGCTTTATTCATAAAATGATTAATAATTCATAACATTTTAGATATTCTAAGCTATGTCTTACATTAAAAAATAATAAATGAAACATTAAAACAATTGATGTTTTATTCCTATAATTTAACGAATAGTTAAAACTAGTACAACTAAATATATATCTACACATAAACACAAAAATTTGTACAATTCTCGTCAACCTGTGTGTACAGTTAGAATCTCTTGAATATTGTGCCCATTCCAGCATATCATACATTTCATAGACTTCAATTCACAATCGCACATTTTGATAGACCAATTTGATAGAACAGCTGGACCTATACGGGTAAACACTGATAAAAATACTAGTGTGAAAAAACTCCCCCTCCTTCAGTAAGTTTGTATGAATCAGACTAAGTCCCAAAATGTTCTATTAAGCATCCTTTGTATTTCATTTAGAATTGCAATGCATTCTGTTTAAAACAGCGAGATCAGAAACTTTCAAAATGTCTGTATTTATATATATATATAGTTAACAAGACAGTAAAAAAAATGAGCAAAGATGTTACTTTTCCCAGAATTGAGACAGCGCTAAACAGTCCTCCGTAATGCTCAATGCTGACAAAATGTTGTAAAAAACTTGTAGCATGTACAGACATTTACTTCATTTGTTGAATATGACAGATAAAAAGAAAACGGTCCGGAAACATCATGGACATGTTTTGACAGGCATTTAATAATATCCACTACAAGAGATGCTTGGAATGTAACTGCACTGCTAACATAATTTAATATGAAATAATATATCCATTTGAAATGATTGTATAAACAAGAAAAAGATAATTACTAAAAGGAGCAATAAATAATAACTTTGGCTCATAAATTAACAATCTCTTCTTTACAGGGGTGACCATCACCCGTTAAAATCAGAAAAGTCACTCAACAGGAGCTGCAGGTATGATAATCTACTAGCGCGTAATGGTCTAAGTATACAAGTAATCATTGCATGAAATGGCATCTATACAAGTCAAATAAGGAATTATACAAAATCAAAATTTTACACAGTTTAATTTCAGTATGAACACACAGAAAGAGACGGTAGTACTTCGTTGGTACACTTTTTATTTATTTTTTCCTCTAGAACAGAACAGTCACCCCTGTAGTTATGACTACACCAGAGAGGGGGGGAAAAAGGGTGAAATTTCATTACAATACACATCTACAACATTGAAATGACGGATGCCTCAAAAAAGGGGTGCCAGCTATAAACAAAGTTGGCCAATAGAGGTTGCCCACTTTGGCCGACATTATCAGGGGTAGGTCTGTGGAGGTGATCAGCAAGGTGAAATGCTACAACTCAACTCAGTCCAAAAACAGTAACGAATAACAAACAGAAAGAATGACAATGGCATTATTTGGTTCAGTGCAAATGCAGCAAATGGCAGCTCACGATCGAAGAGAGTTCTGGCTGCATGCACTCGAGAGGTTGGTACAACTCTTTTTCGGTTTTGCCTTCTTCACACTCACAAATGTCCTCTTTTATCTAAATTAAAAAAATGTCCCACTTGGAAGTTTTTGACGCATTTTCATCTGAATTTTACAAAATTTTTCAACATAACTATTTTAAGCATAGAATTCCTTGTTGCTACTGCGTGTATATGAATTGACGGTTGGAGATCGCTTAGGTTCATCGAGCGCATAACTACCTTCATCCTTTTTCCTCATCCTATATACAATGAACATCACAAGAAGAATGGCACACAGGAGACCAACGACTGCTCCTCCTATTACAGCTGAAAGATAAATAGTTCATTAATATAATGGAGTGATCATTTACAAATTAATAACATGTTTCACACAAAAATAACTTTTAAATACACGGTCTTAGCAAAGCTGCACTCTTACATGATAGGAAAAAGTTATGCTTGTTTCATTCTGACATAAATAAATTAATTTTTAAAAAATATCCATTTAAAATCATTTTATTATGATATTGCAATAGTAACGGCATACATCACACAAAGAGGTGTTTAAATGTATTTAAATCCCCCCCCCCCAAAAAAAAAGAGAAGGGAAAAAAAACATAGCGGAGGAAACTACAACTAACAATAGAAATCTGTGCGATAAAAAGCACTAGAAGTCCTAAAGGTCAATTCAAGCTCTTTGTCAACAACTAAAAACATACAGAGCCTATATGTGGATGCATAAGCTGCAGAGATGAAAAGTGATTTTCTTTCACAAGAGAAGATGTGGGACTCTACAAAAGTTTTTAAAGTTGATTTCTAATGGAAATTAATATTGTTACACTAAAAAAAAAGGAAGATCTTCAGAAGCATAGTCTCTATGAACTTTCTCAAATAGATAATTATAGTAATATCTATCTACCTATCTATCTATTTATATGGTAGAAATCTGCTTAGAGATGCTTTAAGAAAAAATCAATTCCCTAAGAAGGGAATAAGTAGAAACATTTGGAAATAACAGACGAGCAAAGCAATTGCCATCTTACATAAGTATAAAATACAGGGTAAAATCTATTTTAAAATAAAACTTAAAAAGCTGAATTTTATTAATATTATTACTAAATATATGAAAACGGATATTTAAAAAAAAATAATTTATTTTGTTGCTCTAAAAAGAAAATCTTGAGATTCCCAAGATTCTGAGATAAATCTCCACTTATTATAAAAAAAAAGATGTTTGTCTGTTAATTTGTTAAAGAGAAAGTTCTAAACTTGAAGTTATGCACCTTGAAGCAATTTTTTCAACTCAACCTAGAAATTTTTTCATTCAATATTTTATAGATTTTTCAGATATAGGAGCGGAAATAATATCCACAGGAAAATTGCAAATATACCATCAGCTAAAAGAGAAAATTTTCTTTCAAAAACAGTTGGTTCTAAATTTTATTTACTGATTTTTGGGATTTTTTTCAAAGAAATTCTACATTTATAGGAAATTTTTTTAATTCAATTTAGCAGCTGCACAGAAGCTTTGTTATTTACCCATTTTATTTTATGTCATCTTGGTAATGCAAATGTGAAAACTGCATTTGAAAAAAGAGAAAAAAAAATTTCAAATGTGCTTCTAAATTTTAAATGGTAAGTGCCAACTAAACACGAATTTGAAATTAATTCAGATTAATAGATTTTGCCTTAAAAATTCACACATCAATAAGTTCAGCAAAATTCAGATTTCCAAATAACTGAGGAAACACTGATTAAAATTTCAGGTTATGTATCATAAACGAATTTCAAGTTGCTGCATCTTGAAATCTATCAAACAAAATGTTTTTAAATTTTGACAGATGGTACAACGTACATTCAGACCTTTATTTTGATATATGATCCTTACATCACAAGCTAACTTTAATGAAGAAATATATATTTGCTCATATTCACAAAGACCCTTTTCTCTAAGTAGTGGTCTGGCCTGGATTTATTTTCAACAGTTCCTTTTGATTGGATCGGAACTATCCAATTAAAATTCAAATTCTAATTACAAGAGTAAAACAAAATCACAACTGTTTTTGAAGATGATATCAGCGCACACAATTTTCCATGACAACAACTGCTAGTCTCCTTATTTGGATGTCAGGTTTTCTAAAGAATGTTTGATACTTCAAATCCTGCTCACTTATGATTTTTAATTATAAAATAAAATGGTTGTCAACACCATGCAGTGTTGGAGGCATTAATGCTATAACTTAAAACCTTAAAAGCAGTGATGTAGAAATAAGGCATTTTGAAAGTGAGGAGGTTCTCTGAAAACTGCCTTTTTTTTTTTTTTTTTTTTTTTTGGGGGGGGGGGGGGGGGGGGATGGATCGCAAATGACACTGTCATAGTTTTTTGTATCTCATGATATTGGAATGATCCCAAGTTAGTACTCATTATGCAAGAGTAATAATTTTGCTTTTTGATTCCACATCACTGGGATCAATTCCAATAACATTTGTAAGGAAAATTTTTGTTTCCTACAGTGTGAATAATAGCCACATAGCTAGTGCATTTAAAAATTAATTCCAAAAACTACCAGATTGTTTATTCTTCACATTACACAAATATATATGGTTCGCTTCTTTACGTTGGTTTTTCCTTACACGAAATTTGGTCATACTCCCAGGTTACGAAAAACGACTCTTTTTGTCAGGTAACCTGCAGACACCTAGCTATTTTTGTTTTTCTTTTGAATTGAAATGTGAGTATGGTGGTACTTGATAATAGAGTAGTCCATTTACATTTTCCATTCTATCTTTACATCTTTCTTTGGGTTCATGAAGTTATCCTTAAACCCACATTTTTTCACCTGGCTTGTTTTCCCACTTTTATTTAGCTTTGATACCTCTGTTTTTTACAATATTTATGGCCACTGGATTTCTAATTTTTATTCTTGGTTCCAGTTTTTTAATTGTTACTATGAGGTATCACTTGCTCGATGAATTACTTGGGATTCCATACAATGCAAGTTTAGCTATTTTATATATTTCTTTTGTTAATATACTGTTTAAGTTAACATTGATCAGTATGACAGAAACAATTTACATGAATAGCTTCAGTATAAATAGGTTTTTCATAGGTTTTTAGTAATTTCAAATTATGGTGTTTTATGTTAAATTGAGAATAGCACTGTATAAAATACAGTAGACTTTAAAAATGTACAAATAGATTATTTTATTCCAAGCATATTATTTGAAAACAAACAAGGTCGAATTAAATCAAAAAGGAAATGCAATTTGAAATTTACTCCTTGAATACAGCCAATTTTGGATTGTTAAATATTTTACATTTCCAAATATTGGATGACATACTTAAAGATAAGTTGAAAATACTTGTTACAAAACTAACACCAAATGCTTAAAAAATGAATGCCATTATTTAAATAAAAAGGAGCAAACAAAGACTAATAAGATTTTATAATAATATCCCGTATTTTTCAGGTAATTTGTACTGTATGTGGACAGTTACTAGTTAAATGAGTAAAATTTTTACAATCATCAAATGTAGATTTATAAAAAAATAAAATAAGCATTGTATTTACAAGGAAAATTTGATAGTATTAAAGACATTTTCAGTTATGTGCAGTTTAAACAAGCAAAACTGGCTGTTCTCAAGTAATTTAAGCAATTTTTAAGCAAAAAATTAAAAAGGAAAGGGAAACACACCTGCTAAACATCCATAAGGGAGGGAGATAAGGGAAAAATAATTTATTTGTTAGATATATGAATGGAAATTTATGTATCAGCAAATTAAAAGCATAATGAACAATGAAAACAGAAAATATACGAAATTTAAATTTAGTAACAGAACTCCATAACCTAAAACCACTGATTAAAAACAACATGAAACATTAACTTAAGATACATTGAGCAAAATGATATTTGTATATGTTCCATGATATTCTGCAAAAACACAAATTAAAAATATGTATTACACACTCAAGATTTTATCAATATAGTTAATAATAATAATACTTCGATACAACAAAAATAATCAACAATGAAATAATCATACTTAATTCAACTAAAAATAATATATATTCAAAACAAACATCATTTTCATTAAAGTCAAGCTAATCACTTTTGTTCCTCCCATCCCACCCCCAATCTTTTCTTCTGTTGCAAAATGATAGTAAACACAAACTTCTATGTGCACATGAAAGAAGAATTTATAAAACTTGATATTTTGAATAATAATCTTTGCACATCAAAACTATTCAATATTTCCCCCTTTTCTTAAGGCACAATTAGTCATGTTAGGCACAATTAGGCAGGGAATTGGTCATGTAGAATGAAACTGAAGGGTAAAGCAAGCTCCAAAAACAGCACTCAAAAATTTTAAATATCCCCAGAAAGGGGTTAAAATACCCAACTTTACTTCACTCTGTCATGCACTACCTAACCCAGCACATTTAATATATTTTTCTTACACATGCACATTACTTATGGATTGCAATTATTGATGCCTTCGAGTGCTTTAAGATAGAATCTGTGCACATTTTAAATTAAAATATTATTCAGAACTTTTAAATCAATGCCGATCTAATAATTAAAAAAAAAGAAAAAAAAAGCATTAACAGTTTTAATTTGCAAGATGATATTAGGAATCCTAAGTACCACAGTTAAAATCTCTCACTTCCAAAATATTTCCAACTGCATAACATATCTACTACAATGCACTAAAAGTTAATAAGAAAATTTAATATTAGAATAAAGATACTTGGTCAAACAATTAACAACATTGCTTTTTAGATTATTTTTTAAATATTTATCTAGTGATAGGGCAGTTCAAAACAGCTTACCCCCACATCATTTTTAAAAAAAAATTTTGATACACAAACTCAATACACGTTTTTGCAAAAAATAAGGTTAAGTATAATATAAATCTAATTCCTGTAGCAATATAAAAGCCATCCACTTTTTAATCACAAAATGTAAAATTTACTAAAAGTAAAGAAATAATTTTTTTTAAGAAAACAAAAAATTATCTATGGCTTAAGTATGAAGAATAAATATTCAATCAAAATCACAATTAGTAAGCTCTATAAAGCTCACAAATCTGGTTAGCCTAAGCACTTTGCAATTATAAATATTGCAGCCATAGACAATTTAAAACAAGAGTGCACAAGAGAATTGCTTTTTTGTTTGTTTGCTTTAAGTTACTTTCCTCACAAAACATTAATGGTGTACATTTATTCTGTGTATCATTACTCGATACTAATTGAATGAGCTGGTTCTCAACTGCATGCTCGTTGACACAGTTGGAAATTGAGGGGCAGTACTTCTTTTACCTTTCCTTAAGGTGCAAATTATTTTGATAGATCTTCAGTAATATAGAGGATTCCTCATGTACATATATATATATATGTAATGTATAAAAAGGTAATTTGGGTTTTACTAGTTTGGGTATTGTTCAAGCGTGTACTTTCACTGTAAGTTTTACTTTCCTGTCATACTTGCCACGCGCGCTCTGGAGCTATGTTTTATTTATTTTGTTATTTGCCAGACATCAGGCAGTCGATTCTGAGTTCTTTAGATGTACACGTGTCCCCACACCTTTGTAGCCCCGGATGCGGGTCATTGTGGGAAATGTGTGTGGTTCGATCAGAGATAAGAGAGAGGAGGAGTTGTGTCTTTGCAGACCACGTGGTGTGGTAAGCGTAAATACTCCCGCACATCGAAAATCGGGGGACTTCTGCCACTGGAACTGCTTCATGAGTCCACGCTGATTCTTGTACCCGTCTCCCCTCCCCTCTTCTCATTCTAAATTGTAACTTAATTGTAATGTTCAATAAACCATATTACCTGCCTTAACTCTGAAGCCTACTTGAAATATCTGACGTCTCATATATATGAATCTAAAAATTAGTATTCAAGCTAAAATTGCATTAGTTTCCCAAGAGAAAACATTTTAAAATTATCAAGAAAGTCACTCTTATGAAAGATTAAATTTAGAATTAAAATATGAGGGTAATAACAATACAGATTTCATTCACTGAAATGTTTGATATAAATTATTTTAATGACTTACTCTTTCAAAAGTATAAAATGCATTTTAACAATCTATTGTATAATGCATTAATACAAAGTTAACAAAATATTTACGTGAAAACTTAGTTCCAAAGGTGGGCTAGGGAATCTCATGTTATATAATTCTATGCCCATCAGGATTCAAAAATTTTCAAAATGGTATTACAATACCTTTTTAACATTTTAAAAAGTTTTCCCTTCCCCAAATTACCTCTTGGGGGAGGGGAAAACTTTTATGGTGGTGGTGGGGGGGGGGCAGCATGTGCTGTCTGTGTGCAGAAAGAACTCCCTCAAAATATGAAGCCCAAGGTAGTGTCGAGGAAGTTCTTAAGGAAACAGACAGTACATGATTTGTTGACAGTACATGTTTGAATGTGTATATATACTTTTACTTAAAAAGAAAAATACCCAACAATAGTAGCCTAAAATTGAATCCAATCTGAAAAAATATTTTGAATGCATTCTGTAATTTTTGTATGTTCTGTGTAATTAAAAAAAAAGTTATTCAAACTGAAAAATCTGTAATAAATATGGATATTTGCTCATTAGAAATAAAATTTTAAATGTAAAGATATATTGATTGTACATAATTATTGGTGTGTGTGTGTGGGGGGGGGGGGTGAACAACCTAGTTTTTTAAAATGCAATACAAGATATTTAATTTTAATATAACCTTTATAACTAATAGGATTGTATTGCACATTAAAGCAAACCTCATGAGGGGTATCTATGTAGAGTGGGTTGCTTTGGGCAGAGGACTTGCACATATATAGCCAACAGCAACTTATTTATGTAGACACTAGCAATTAGAACTGTTTCACATGCAAGGGATTTCTCTGCGTAAGTACCTGCAAGTATTCCTGGCTGGCCAAAGAATGAAGTTTGGCGTTCTTCTTGCTTCTGTCCCATTATGTGAACTTCGTTACTTTGTGTATTTGAGTCAGTAAACTTAGTGGGCACTGCATCTGGAATACTGTGCCTTGTGGATGTTTCAGGGGTTACAGGATCAAGGGCATCAGGAATCCTGTTTTCTTCTTCAGGAAGTGGTAAGGGATATTTTCCATTCTGAAAAGTATTCATTGGTATTCAGTGAAGGAAATTTAAGCTTAAATTATATGTGATGAGCAAAAGTATACACTGGAGTGACAAAATATTCAGTAAAAGCTGCATTTTTAATAAGAAAAATTACATAACTGAATATAAAAATGTGCAAACAATGAATAATACAAAATTAATAAAATTGAAAGCAAAAGAACAAAGCAAAGGGATAAAACCATGCACATGTGATATAAATATTTGGATATTCATAACTTTAGCATGTCAAATGTACCTCATATTTTTCATACATTTGTCCAGGAAAAGTTAAATATAAAATTGACAATAACAACATTAAATTGTTTTTAAAAGACAATGTTACCTTTTTAAAATGATACCAATATACTTGTAACAAAATCAATATATTCCAATAATAATAATATTTATGGTATGTATTTCTATTTTATGAAACAGCAAAATTCTCTACATACATTTAACTAATTTAAGATAAAAGTACAGTTAAAAATGCCACTTTTTGAATCTAATACTCTAATACATTTACTAACTTAATTACAATTGAAAAATATTTAATATAATTTGTTTCTAAAAGATCTCTAAAATAATTTCATTCCAATGAGACAAAATAACATTAGTAACACATTATTACAACAGACTTAGAAATTCATTAATGATGTTGCAAACTCAAAGTGTTAGTTGTGTGTTCTTTTTAAACTAGAAATAAAAAATTGCATTGTGTCTCAGCATTTCTACTTTAATAAGCAGAAACTGGATAGTAAAAAGGCCAAAAATTTAATTTGTATTTAAAAACAATTTTGAGCATGAGCAAATATTTTCATGTTAGTGGAAAAAGTTTTGATTAGAAAAACTCCCAAGGTAATGTTTACGAAATTAACAGATGAAGAAAATATATTTTCTAAATATTATCTTAATTATTTATATTGAGAGTATGAAAATACTTTTCAAAAACAAACAAAAAACCACCAGTTTCTTGAAATAGCAAATTTTATAAAATTATCTCACACTGTGAAAATATTAATTTTACAGTACATTGATAAAAAGCATTTATGTAACAGACAGGACAATTTAGAAAAAAATTAAACAACAAAAGTTAGTGACTTTTAAAAAGAACTAGCGAACCTCCCCCCCGCAGAATTTCTCTGAGACCCTTTTAATACGCGACTGTCAAAATTTTCAGTTCTGCATTCACATTGAGAGTGTCAACAGCAAACACATTAGAAAATATATAAGTGTAACATAAAAAACAGAAATATAGTTGTCATAAAAAAGTGACAATAAAAGGTGCACACATGCACAGGCACACACACAGTATAGATCTCTGAAATTTTTAAAATTTATCTTGCATTCAGGTACAATTTTAGGATGTAAAATTGAAATCAATCACATACAATAGTTTTCATACATTTAATGCATATTCATATTCACAATCTCATATACAGGTACAAAAACGTTAACTTCTATTGTAAAGAAAAAAAAATTATCTGTGCTTGCCACATGTGCTTGTGCAAAGCCAAATAAAATTAACTCTAAATAAAATATTTTTTAATGTGTGTTATAAATCAAACAGTAAAAAAATGCAGTCTAATTTTTAACAATGTATACATTCAGACAAGTTAGGAAACCATATACGTTATCTTCAGCTTCTTAAATTGTCATCTCAAACATTCAACTAGTTCTGAATAACTTTTCCAACTAAACACATTTTTTTTTAAAGCATATGTACAATATTTTCAAAGTCAAATGGTACATAAAAACAGATACTAAAGTTACGTAAAATAAAAGTTTAAAATCTTTACCTTATCTACATCTAGATGCCTTGGTTTAATTGTTGTAGTTGTAGATACTGTTGTAGGCCTGACTGGTTTTCTGTCTTCCATACGAGGAGACACTAGAAACAAAAATTATACTTGTATTTACAATTATTTAGCAATCAGTTATAAAAAATTATGTTAATAGTCATATTCAACACACTTGTACACCACAAATGAAGCAAGCATGCATGAAATGGATGCTAAATGAAAACCTAAATAAAAAAGTGCGGACAGTCAGACAAACAATGACATGTCATAAAATATTTATAATTTACTTACTTTAGAAATACACATGCATGCAAAACCAGTTTATTCCAAGCAATATTTATTTACTATAAATTTATTGGTATCTTCTGAAGACAGAGTAAAAAGTAAAATGTTTAAAAATAATTAACAGGATGGTGGTAATAATGTTTATACACTAATCATGACATTCCCACTTTTTTGTTAGCTATAAAATATTTTATAGTAGGAAAGATTTGGAAAGCATTTTTGAAGAGTTTGAAAAATTTATGCAAGAGCAATAAAATTTGTATTGATTTCATTTGAGAGGTTCATTGATTGACACCCTTAGCCAGGAGGCTGTTGTCTCGATTGTTCCAAAAAATTCATATTGAAAACTACAAACACAACCTGGTAAACACTAAACATTGTGCTTGGCCTTTTCAGAGAACAGTGAAAACTGATAAGCAAAGCACACTCAGGGACCTACAGTACAAAATATATAAGCTCAATGATTTATCGCTTCCAAGATCTACAGCTTGGTTACAACTATTTAAATGGATTTACACATTTAGGTAAAACTGGTGATTATGCAAAGTTGACGAATGTTAATTATGTAAATAAAAGTAAAAGAAAAAGTGATAGTTAAAAATATAATAAGTATTCAGTACAAGATACAGAAATAATCATGCCTTTTCAAGAATTCATTCAAAAAGTATCAAGAAAAAAAATTTAACAGCACTGTATTTTATAACATGTCAACATTAACAGCTCCCAAACAGCACTCTATGAAATTGATGTTTATTACTTATTTAGTATTTATAGCTTCGATTTGAAATTTACTACTCTCAGTTTAATTTTTCATTTAAAAATTGCTCCAGATTTTGAGTAGCCGCTTTCAGAAAAAAAAAAAAAAAAAAAAAAAAAAAAAATGTTTGGGAAGCTTCAGTTTGCATGAATATTAAAAACAGTTATTGAACAGTAAGCATAACTTATTTTCAATTCATTTAAAATTAACTTCTTTCAAGTGACTTAAAAATTAAACTTAAAAAAGGGTATATTTTAAAACGTTTAACTTACTTTATAGTATTTTGTTTATACGTGAATGAGAAGCAAAATTTCAGTGGTAAATTGAATATTTTACAGAAACATTAATGAAGACTAAACAGAAATTTCCATAATTATTTTTAAATTCAGCAGCATAAATTGCAACAGTATATTAGTTTGCCTTTTAAATCATATTGGTATGATATAAAAAAGAAAAGTATAATAATTAATATAACATTATAAAGAAAGAAATACAAATAATTTATTTTCAGGACTTTATGAAAAACACTTGTGTGGGAGCTGTAATGTTGAAACAATGCATGTTCTAAACATTACAGCTCCACCCCCTCCCAAATTTTGCATATTACACCATTGAAAATGGATTTTAAAATTAAGCTGTATAATCATAGTTGCCTTTAAAACCAGTTATTTAATCAGCAAAACTTTAAAGTGTAACATAATTTTAAAACAAAAAATGTTTCTTATCATTAAAAAGGAAAATTGTTTTTATAAGCAAAATTTATGATCAATGATCAAACTCTAGATAGATGTAGGGGAGAGTGGGCACATATGAACATAATGCTTTATACTAAGATAATTTTAAATAAAAAAGCTTGAAAAATTCTCAATAGGTGGTAGTATCAGTATTATTTCTCCGCCAAATTTTCAAAGCAATGAGTCATTTCATTTTTTCTTCATGACAAGTTCTTTGTTTTAGCAGATGTTGTATATAATTTTATCACTCCTCAAGTGAAAACATAGTTTAATTTAAGTAAGATGGAGGTAATTATTGCAGAGTATTATATGAACATTCAAAGCAACTTTATGACGATTTTAAATTTTTTTTTACTCAATTAAGAATGTTTTATTTTCACAAGTTAGACCTAAGGCAGATGGATGATGGGGCACTCATGAGCAATACATTTGGGGCAGATGTGAACAGCTCACATGTGCCCCTCCATGAACACTATTCTGCCTATTTATGTTTTCCCCAGAAAGCGTTATAAAAAAACTATTTTTAAAAGGAGCACCTTCCCAAAGTTTAAGCCTGGTACACCCTACTGGATGAATGACAGCAACTAATTTTCTAGAAACTATGAAACATTTCCAAAAATTTTCTCATTGCAAGAAAAAACCGTTGTTTTGTTACTTCTTGATAATCATGAGTGCCAGGCAAGCCAGAAGTAATCTTAATCTGCCATGAAAAGGGAATAGTATTATCCTTTCCTTCCAATTGTTCACATAAGTTACAGCCACTAGATGTAAGAGTTATGGTCCCTTCAAAGCAGATCTAAAAATTGCATTTAATGACTGGTTAACAACTAATGCAGGAAAAAGTATTTCAATTTATGAAATCCCTGAACTCTTTGCTACAACATTTTATAAGGATTTTACTAATCAAAACATAAGATCATAGTTTTCTAAATAAGGAATGCAATCCTGCATTGTTTTTCGTTTCACAGGATTGCGTCTATTGTTGCGTCCACTACTATTTCCCCCAAATAAAATATTTTACATGTATAGAATCAGATGCAGTAGATGTATGTCTTCCAATACCTAGGGATTGCAATCCCACACTGTTTTTCGTTTTGCAGAATTTCAGGATTGAGATTTGTTGATCCCACAGGACTGACACTTCATTCAAATAAAAGTTAATTTTAATAGAGAAAAGTAGGAAAAAGTAAGATTGTAAGCACTATCAAGTTTAATACTGTATCTTATTTGATATTTAACACAATACCCTACATAAATATGAAAATTTCAGCATGATATAGTCTTCCTGTGCAATCAGGATTGCATTTCCTATTTCTAAACCAGGAATTTGGCCCTTCTCCAGAAATGCTTTTGCTGAGGGTGATTTCTTTGCTGATATTGTAACAGACCAAAAAGCAGAAGATATTATTTAAATTACTTCGGACCATTATACTGAAACTAATGATCAGGCAGAATATGTTGATGATCTAATAGTAGTGCTATCAGTACTTGTTCCACACCGGAATCAATCCAACCATTTACAAAAGCCCAAGGAAGTAATTTAAAGAAACGAAAAAAAGGAAATCACCTATCCAAAGTGATACACCTAAAAAAGGTATTGAACAAAAGGAAAACGTAAAGGTAATTTTTTTTTTTTAATCAAAAAAGAGTATTAATTAGGAAAGAAAAAGGCCTAATACAATTACTGAGGAACAGAATTTTTTTTTGAAAAATCAAATTTTTATGCATCGACTCAGATTCTGAATGTAATTTGAATGAAGAGGGGAACATTTCTAGGATTTGTTTATTTACATATTGCTTTAGAAAACAATAATTTTGTAGCAGAAGAATTTAAAAAAAAGTACATTATTTTGTTTAAACTAAAGTACATTATGTTGTTTGAATTAGATTTTCTCCCCCTTCTAAATATGATGATTATTTCATTTTTTAAAAAGCAAAATAAAGTAAAGAAATATTTTACTAAAAATTCTCAAAAAATCCATAAGAAAAGGCTATTTAAACTTTTGAACATTTTTGTTGTGGAAAATTGGTGATACTTAAAAAAATAAAGAAATAACAAAAGTGTTCGCATGAGCCCCCCTCCCACTTACATCACCTAAATCAGTCTTCTGTAGAAATCAGATGATATGCTCTAAAATACAGTAACAGATAATACTGATTTTAAATCCATGTAACAAGAAACATGCTCAAAACAAACATGCTTAATAAAAATGAATCTGTAAAAAATACTTTTTTAAACAAAAATTAAAAAGCAAAACTAAAACTACAACATCAAGATATTCGATCTTACATCCACCTGAGCCTACATCTTCTTCATCCTCCTCTTCTTCATCTTCATCATCAGGTCCAAATCCTGATCCTGGTGCATCTTCATCGTCAACGCCTCTCCCAGACGAGTGGTCCAAGTCTGTAAACTCTTCATCTAATGCACTTCCCTCTATCTGATCCCCCTGAATGATTAAAAGTGGTTCAAAACACATAGCTTAAGTAAAATTCACAGCAGTTTGAAGAACAAAAAATCTGCACAAAATCAAAGAATACACCTGAAGTCGAAGTTTCAAAATCTGATTTAGAAGAAGGGGGAAGGTAAAAAAATTAAATAATTAAAAAAAGAAACTTTGACATTGTACAGGTATTAAAAAAAAAAAAAAAAAATATTTACTACACAGCAGACAAAAACACAAATTTTTGAATAAAATATTACAATGACTGAGTTAACCTTAGGGCTGCTGGTAAAATTTTAATTTCTATTTATTTTAAAATAGGTACAAGCACCTTTGAATAAAATAAGTCCCTCATACCCAAAATAATTATCCCCCCCCCTTTTAACCCAAAATTTATAGTTTTTCTGATCTCATACTATCTTTGGGGGGCAGGGGGGGTGAATCCAGGATATATTCTGGACCAGCAGTAGCTACACTTTCAGTAAAATTATATTTGCATCATACAATAAAAAAAAACACCTTTCATTAAAAAAAAATATTCCCAACGAATGTGTTACATGATTTACAGGTTTTTAAGAGTTTTCAAAAGCAGGATGTCCAATGTTAGAAGGCAAAAATAGTATCATTAGTAGCCTGATCGACATAAAAAAAGTTACCAGTTTAGTAGCCACTTTAATTTTAGTTGCCAATAAAGTAGCATTTTTGCATAGTTTTGTAGTTAAAAAATAAACATTCATCCCTTAACTTCAGTTAAGAAGGAATGGGATAAGCAAGAAGAAATTAAAAACTTCATGTGTTATATAACAGAGCACATAGTACATTCATTTTTGTAGCACGATTAAAAAACCAAATTAGACTGTTTTATGAATGATCAGTTGCAACTTCGAAAAGAAAAGGGATGTTGACAAAAACCGAAATCTGATTTTTAAATTAGTCGCCTGAGTAAGCTACAAGTAGCCAAAAACTTGAAAATAGTATGAAAATGACAATTTTTATTCAGAAAAGTTGTCCAAGTCGCTTTAGCTTTAAATTACCAAAAGGCTACTAATAGAAAGTAAATATTTTGTATACAATACAAATTACATGTTATTTATAATATAATTGGTAAATTTCTATATCTATACCAAACTTGCATAGCCAGTCAAAATAGTGAATGTTACAGCTCAAGATACTAACAAATATAAAATGGTGAATCATTCCAATCCTCTAAATTTTAATGTTTAACAGAAGGTTAAATCTTTGTAATAAGACTTAAGGAATTTCAGTATCTTTGATCACAAAACTATTTCATAGTAATTTAAAATTTAAATATATTACTTAATTGAGAATGACCATACTGTTGTGGAACGCTGAATATTTACCTAATCTATAGTGTTATTTTTTAAGTAGCTAACTGCATTTTTTAAAAAGCTTTTTATGCTACTGTAATAGTGCCTTTTACTGTGTCATTTATACATCACTATAAATATGAAATATCTTCTTCAGATCAAAGCTAAGAATTTTTAGAAAAAAGAAAGCCCTGGTTTTTGTACAACTCACAAAAATTAAAATATAACTAACTAATAAATGTATAAAAGGGCTTATCTTCAGGAAACGAATATACTTTATTTTTAACCAAGAGTAAAACTTTTTTAATTGGTATAATAGAGTTCAATGATATGACAACACTGTCTGTTGAGAAGATATTAGAAGTAAACATGTACCATTTGAAAGGAAACTTAAAATCTGCGACTTCAAATGTAAAATTGAATAAACAGAAGATCTTTCCTCTGCATTTGTCATCAAGCATAAATGAGTAAAAAATACTTGAAAATGATACATACAACTTACAAACTATTGACCAACACAGATACATTAACACAAATACATAAACATAGAACATAAAAGCAGCTACCTATTACTGAAGACAAAATACAAACACAACTGCTTAATTTTTTAATAAAACAAAAGTGGCACAGAAACAAAGATCTCAAAATAAAAGCTCAGTTCACCTTAAATTTCACCACAGTTTATTAGACTGACTAGTTATCAAGAAAGCAAAAGTTGGAAAGGAAAAAGCAAAGCAAGAGGAAGGTCTAATTACTGAATAGTTAGTCACTCCAGTACATGTTAACATTAAATACAAAGTTAAAAAAGAAGAATATAGATTATAATAAAAAGGAACTGAAATTTAATAAAAATTAACTAGAAGTATAAGATAAAAGTACAGCTAAGAAACATGCTAGAGAAAAGAAGATATACGGGGAGAGAATGTTCAATATATTTTTTTTTAAATAAATAACTCACCAATGTATGCAAGAAATATTTCTCTTCAAGCTTTTAAGTTTAGTCCTAAAATGTTTCTTTTTAAAATATGAACAAGATATTTTTAAGATAGTTCAGGATCATTGGAGGTGATAGGGGACTGCATACATTACTAATATACATCTAAAGTCCATTTCATCAGAATAGGCGTCTCAAGGTCACACATTTTCATTTCTCCCACCCCCGTTCAAGAACCAGGACAGTATTGAGGCATATTTTTTTTTTTTTTGTACTATAGTTGAGGGTCAAATGTCGAAAGTTCCTATTTCATTGGAAATTTTCATTCAAAGACAAAACCAAGGTGGGGTGGGGTGGGGGGTGGGGTGGAAGTGAATCAGTTCCTAGCATCTTTCATTACCATAGTTAAACGAAAGAAGGGAAAGATCAGTGACCTTAAGACGCCTATTCTGATGGAATGGACTAAAGACATTGCTGACTTGGCTTGTAAATTTTTATAATCATGTAAAAAAGTACAGACAACAATCTGCACTACTTTAAAAATCTGAAAATCAACTTATTCCCTAATTTTTAAGCTTTTTTTTTTTTTGTAATTTTCAGCTCATTTTTAAATGTGAGAGTAAGAAAAATCAGGTCCTGACAAAATCAGGTATGAGAAGTGATATTGACATCGCATTGATGTCTCAGTTACCAGACTTTGAAGGGAGAATTTCAATTCTCATTTGTTTGAAATAGTTTTTCCAGATTTCATAGCTTAACTTTTTCCCCAAAATAAAATGATTTCCTCTGCATGAAGCATTGCTTTAAGTGGGACTTTTCCCAAGGAAACTAAATATTTCAAAAATCAAAAATTTTCTGTAGACACACTCTTTGAGAATGATTCGGCCTGTTTTCAGAAGAGCATGCAATTCTGATTATGGTATATAACAAAAATTTACTACGACTCATTTTAAGTGGATAAAGATTAAACATATTGAGTATAGACATACTTTTGTCAAATGCTTTTCTAGCACTAGTCATAACCATCTCCACAGCAAACTTTATCTTCTTGTTTATAAAACTACAGCATGTCAACTCTATAATTTAGCAGATTAAGTTAACCTGAAAGATTTGATCTGTTCATCTCACTGTATCTAAATTATGATACAATGACCTTTGCATGAATTTTAAAACCAAAAATTTCAGCTACTTTTGAACCATTAAGTCATAATAAAAAGTACTATTCCAAAACTGGAAATGTGTAATAAATGTACAATATAAAATCATCCAATCACAAGTCTGACCTCCCATGACAACTTGCATCACTGAATGTGTCCTTAGAGCTAATATATCTTTCCTAGAATTTCCCGCCACAATTTGGATACTCTTCAGAAGCTGGCGACTTCTGAATATTGGCACCCCTCGGAAACTGCTAACTACCACCGAGACGGCTTTTGGGACAACAGATTTAATGTGTACATATACCACATGTATACTGTTTTCTTTAGTGGTACATCGGAATCGAAGCTGCAACCTTCGGGTTAGGAGTAAAATACCAACCGGTGGGCTAACATGGTCAAGAGAATCATAGTAAACTTTATAATACAAAATTGTAAGGTGATTTCACTGAATTTTTATACAAACACTATGCATACAAGTTTTCTTAATATTTTGTCTGCATATGGAAGGGGGGGAGGGGGAAAAAACCTTCCTACTTTCAAAATAGTTTCACATGAAGAAAAATACTTGTGGCAAATATATGCTAAACTATTAAACCAACTATGCCTATATATTTTGGCAATGTGTGAGAAACTAGATATATAAGTTAGACCCAGGAACTATAAACTGATGATATTATTCTTCATTAAAAATTTTTAAAACAAAATTATACTTCTAGGGTAAGAATTTACTAACATTAAGTGACAAAGAAAACTGCTTGGACTAAAAGAAAATACAAGTCTGAATATGCTATATTTCATGCTACGTTTGTGCACTTCCTATGCTAAATTTTGTGCAACATTTGTAGACTTTCAATGGATAGTCAGTCCAAGTTTCTAAACCACTTGATTTACCCCCTTCATGTCAAAACTTTGTGAATATCAAAGAAGTTTTTTTTTTTTTTTTTAAATATAAAACAATCACAGGGATCATCACACTAACATGCTATAGTGTGTATTTTATAATCTCTTTCTCTCCCCTCCTCCTAATCGCTAGGTTCCTGAGATTCACTTTTTTAAGGTGTCAATCATATTTATGGACCTACATTTACATCTACTCAGTACTAAACTTACAAATGTTTTCACTATTTCATAGCAGCTTTCAAAAGGGAATAAAAAAATTCAGCAAGTGACCCTATTTATTTTTATTCTGCATAGAAACATTTTTTTTCCCCGCATGACTTAAAAATTTGCATTTGGTGCATATTAAAGACAATTTGCCATTATGTAACTTAAATAAAATTTAAGTTATGTTAATATAATTCATAAATCAAATAAAAAATATATATAAATATTTCATCATCATAGATTAAATTAAAAATGTGACTTTTCAGTAAACTAAAGGACAAAATATTATACTATTTAAGTAAAGACTGGAAGATTTATAATCTTAAAACTATCAACTATTGTTAAATAAATTTCAATCATTTAAAAGAAACATGTTACTGAAAGAAGACAAGTGAGAGAAATAAGAAATATGCATAGAGCAATATGGGTTCACATGAAGAAAATAGAATAAGTTAATAAATGAAATCATAAATGATACTCACCGGAGAGTCGTTGAGAAAATATAATTCACTGTCACCTTGTTTAACATCTGAATCCTAAAATAAAATTCATTAAATCAATATTGCACTCATTAAAATAATTGCATAATTATTTTGGCAAATAAAGCATTTTGTATAAAAACATAATTTTTAGATCAGAGTTTATAAATTTAACTTGCCTTTTAATGAATTGTTAAGTGTTTAAAAAAAAAAAAAAATCTCATTATTCACACTTTTGTATTCTATCTGATATCACAGGGAAGTTTCAATCGCTCATTATGTTTCCATCACTTCTGGACACTGAAGACAATTTTAGGGTTGGGGAAGGAATCGAGCTTCTTGTCCCCCAACCAACCAAAGGGGACCCATTCTAAGGGTGCATATCTTGAGGGCTGATGGAAATTTTAAAGGGATCAAATCAAGAGATTTATTGGAGGGTAGCTTTTTTTTAAAATAATTTTTAAGGAATGTAATTAATGATTATCAAGTAATTACATTCCTTAAAAAAATAAAGTTTATAGATTTGATGTTTATAAGATTATAAATCCATTTAAAAGAGAATTTAGAGAAAAACAACTTGTCTCAAAACTAATTTTACGCCAAATTTGTGAAGCTTTAGGGATATTCTCAAAAAATATGCCACATTAACTCATACCATCAACCATAACTGCTAACAAATATATTAGTTATTGATATAGGAAAGGTTCCAAAAGGTCAGAGAAATGAAAAAGTTGGGAATCTCTGATCTAGTAATTAAAAAACTTTGTAAAAAACACACATAAGAAGTAAAAGGAAAGAGGATACGCGTTTCGTTCAAAAATTGTTTTGAACGAAACGCGTATCCTCTTTCCTTTTACTTCTTATGTGTGTTTTTTACAAAGTTTATTAATTACTTTATCGTTTAACACCAGTATTTTGAGTGTTTTTTCATCTCTGATCTATTCTATACCCAATTTTCCCCCCATCTAAATATCTGATAATAAACTTCCGATCCACAAACTATTACAATCAAAAAATTCATACACTAACAAGAATATTAAAAAGTGATTATTGATGCAAATTTAATCTTAAAATATAAAAAGAATTTATCAGCTGACAAAAACTTAAATTTACATTTAAAAAGTCCGAAGCATACTCAGAGAATAAATAATGAATTCATTTATGTATTCATAAATATTCAACAGATGGCGCAACAAGTTTAACGAAATCTTTTTACCAAGAAATAACGATTTCTTGATATAGATGGCGCTAGCTTCCCAAACAGATTAATTGAATTCACATACTACGAGGTAAGTGGAATTAAAAAAAAAAAAAAAAAAAAAAAAGATTAAAATAAATAAGAAATGTATTCCCGTCATTTGTAATAAAAATCACTTTCAGCTCATCGATCAATAATGAGGTATAGTATAACTCTTTCAGGAAGGAAAAAAAAAAAAAAATAAGAACTCTAATGCATAACAATACGGGTGATAAAAAATTTGCAGGTTAAAATATTTAGGTTAATTTTCTGACAGGGTACCCATATAAGCGAATTGGATCACACATCGTATTAGTTCATATGATAAATTAGAGCGTTAGGTTTTTCGAAAATACCACAGTCGATCACGAAATCTTAAATAAGACACAAAAAGTATTACAATTTTATTTTTGCATCGATAAAGTTAATTTATCATAAAGAAATGGTGTACTATGTACAATTTTATAATAAAAGAAGCTACTGCTATTTCAATGATGTCAAGAAAAAAATTCTTTAATTTTAAAAACACACTTAAACACGAAATATGAGGAAATACACATTTGAAAAAGATAATACAAATTTGATATATTTTTTTAAGAAAACGAATATGTATTTATAATGGATAAATTCAGGACCTGCACTACTACTTTTCAAATCCGAATAATATGAAATACACATAAAAAAAGAAGAATACCGACATGTATAAATTTCGATTAATTAGGCATTACAATTAACATCAGGGCCCGATCATCACGATATTGGACCCTGGGCAAATACAAATTTTTGGGTCTTTGCATTTCCGAGAAATTGCACATTACGCATTTAAGTTGTTTTGGGCACATATTTACCAGCAGAAATATATATCAAGTTTAGATACTAAATATATGAATACATTGCAGTAAAAAATATTAAAGGCTATTTTTGCATACATGGACAACATTTATTTTCACAAATGATGAATATCTAGGCAAATACTACATACACTTCTATACTAAACTTCTTCAAAATATAAATGAAAACAATAGCAAAACTACAGTAAGTATCTTAAAACTAATGAGATTTTCTTATAATAAAATTTACGAAACGAGGCTCAAACATTGGCTCCCGGATTTTGATCGAATGCTGATGGGTAGTAGAGTAAAATGTCAAAAAATTAGCTTTCGACTAAAATAATGACAATCAATTTTTTAACAACGTTTTTTATGAATTAATAAATAAAAATCTGTTGAAAAGTACAAAATTTTTGGCCCTTGAAATTGGTGAGCCCAGGGCAAGTGCCCCGGTTGTCCTGCCAATAAACAGGCTCTGATTAACATATCAGCATTTCTCTCACATTCATAGACGAAACTATCCTTAAGCAGCGACAGCCTTAAAATGTTAAAAAATTTTTGGAATCTGACATTCATTTCAAAGAACTGTTCTTGACTTATTTCAATGTGCAGTGTCGCAACTAGAGTTTACGTCACCCGGGGCAAACCTTAACTTTGGGGAAAACGTGCCCCGTTTGCCCCCCTCCCCTAGTTTCGGCCCTGTCTATGTGTCAGCTGTATAATGTAAACGTACCAGGGCGTATTGGTGTACTCTTGGAATGTAAATAGTATCCAATCAAGGGGCCGTCAAAACAATAAAATATATTGCTATAGAGAGTTTTAATCGGAGTTCTCCAGATGTAGCGTGAATACGTATTGAACTCCTTTAAAGTTTTCTGCCCAAGGCATTTCTCTCTTTGGCAGATATCCTTGGCGAGCTTTGCCTTAACAAAACTGTAACTATCTACAAGATATCCTGTGGTACTAAGATTACAAGCCCTGCCTCCTCTAAAAGTTTGTCGCTCTTTGGGACAACTGGCATAAAGTTGCTTAACTTTCAGCATAGAATTTTAGGAAGCCCCTGTTAATACTTCGGGTAACTTATTTTTAAATTGGTTTGAGAACACCAAGAAATCTTCAATGTCTGTAGAAAGATCCTTGTACTAGCAATTTCATAGACAACCGTTGTTCTGTCGTTTTGAGACGTGAGCTGGTGAGCTACAAGGATTTAGGCAGCCTCCTATAACTAAAATGACCTATGCGCCTTCCATGAGTATCAATGTGCAATTGTGCAGAGCATAGCATATTTCAATTACTCGACAAGGAGTGCACTTTGTGGTCACCTAATCTCGATCCAGTCTGTAATCAAAATAAAATTCTAAGGAACGGCTGGGGGCGACAGCCATAAAAGAATTGTGTAACAACCCGGCTCGACTATAAATTGAGGATTTAACGGTGTATTTCGAAAAAAAAAAACCGTGCAATTTTGGAACATTAATAAATAATAATAATAATTTAAAAAAAAACCTTATGTCAAGCACTTCAAAATTTTAGAATTTCTCTTTCAAGCTGTACACACAGTAATAAATTATAAACCTGTATCATAAATTTTTAATCCGCCGTATAAAATTTACTTTTTTTTAAACCTTTAACAAAACTTACAGAAAAAGTTCTTAAAAATCGAAATTTTTCCAGGATATGCTACTCTTCGAATTTTTTTTTTTTTTTTTTTTTTTTTTTTTTGGATGTCCATGTTAAAGAATTTATTTGAAAGATTCATATAAAGGAACCATTTTTTCATTTATTACGGTGCAGCTTATGAAGAATCATTCTGTATTTTTTTTTCTAGTCTCTGGCGCAATTAGTTTATTTTTATTTATGTACAAAGACCATGAGAGAGATTATGTTTCTCCGAATAACACAATTATGATTCGCCGGAACTAATTAATCGAACGTATCATTTTAGAATAACGAATAACCACAGTTTAATATAAAGTTTACAAACAATTATTATGCATCGAAAAAAACACTCAAAATACTGGTGTTAAACAATAAAGTAAATAAAAAACTTTGTAAAAAACACACATAAGATGTTATAGGTAAGAGGATAGAGTTTTTTTAGTAAGAGTTGTTTTTTTTTTTTTTTTCAGTTCCCTGTGTTGCTTGCAACGAAGGGCTTGGACTGAAGAAGGCCAAAACAATTTTTGGCTGAAACGTACGTATCCTCTTACCTATAACATCTTATGTGTGTTTTTTACAAAGTTTTTTATTTACTTAATTATTATGCATGTTGTGTATAAGCGGAATAAATTGAAGTTTGCATATAAGAAAAAAATTAAAGTTAATATAAAATTTAAATGCCAGGTGTACTTATTTAACACAGAAGATTTAACAGAGGTGCGGGAGAAAAGATTACGAATTGAGTTTACAAACTAAATATTCAAGGAGCGAGATTATCGAACAAAAATTATGCGACCAAAACTGTCTGCATAAAGTAAGGCAATTCTAATTATTTTCACTTATTTCCCAATTACAAATTCAAGGTGTTACCGACAGAAAATTAATCAGCGGACACACCGTGCTTCATACTTATCGATCTTAGAACGAACGCACTTGTGATCATTATTCCAAGTGATTACGTTAAATGGAATCGAGATTCATAAAGAGATTGGCGCTCTCCGGAACGAGTCTCTCAGAAGAAAAATGCCAATGCATGAATTTTAAGGAATGTGCGACAGAGGCAAATTCGGATGATACTACATATATCCGACTTGAAGTTAATAACGATTTTAAAATATAGGAAAGTTTTTCAAAGATGAAGGTAGTTAATTACATTTAGCTGACTAATTAATTTTCATCGATGACTGTACGAACTAGAACAGACTGCGTGCAGAAAAATGTATTCACAGCAATTAAATCAATGAAACGCAATTAGCAAATGCAAAATCTTTTCCGTGGGATTGATATAATAACCGACTCTTAAAGGACAACTATGTTTGTCTAAGAAACGACGTAATCATGCAATAGAACTTTTAACTACTAAAATAGAGTTAGTTTTGACATGATTGTTAATAATTAAGGAATAGTTACTTTATCGTCTGGATAACACTGGGGTTTCAAATTTAAACTTTCATATTATGGCTACCTGCAAAAAGGTTTTCCAGAGGAGAAAAAGGGGCACTAAGTACGAGAATTTGCAACAAAAAACCCAAAAATATTACAACCGTTAAAAAGGTTTTTTTCCCCACGAATGATCAAATAATATGCTGTATTCATATTACACTTAATAATAAAACTTTTGGAGGTTGAATTAATATGAATGTTATTGCTGAAGCAGTATTAAGAAATTATTTACATTAATAAAATACATTTTTTTTTCTGAAAAAATGATGAGTAAGCTACAATAGTTCATAAGACGCCACTTTTGAATCGTTAAAATTGAAAGAGATATTCTATAGAAATGTACTTAATGTAAAAGGTGGAGGAAGTAAAGCAAACAATTCAACAGAATACTTTAGTGAGTAAAGGAAATGATCCAGTTGCAGCGCATTTCCAACAGAAAAAACACACAGCTTTTTTTTAACCTTCATCAAAGTAGAATGACGGTAATTACATGATAGTAGCAAAATAGAATGACGGTAATTACATGACAGTAGCAAAATAGAAAACTACATTCACATACGAAGTTAGACAAAACACCTTGTACAATTTCCGCAAAACGAAAGCACAAAAGTTACGCAATTAAAAAAAATGTCTCCAACTCATTTCTCAAAAAATTGTTCTGCGTGTGCAATGGACAGAACCAGTTAATAATTCTTGGCACGGAGCTCGAACTATCGATTTCGTTATGGTGGCCTACGTGATGATAATCTTTAAGCACTCGCATTTAGATGGGTACTGCGAAGGTATTACTGACATCGAAAATATATATATATCTTCGTTCGATCACGTTAAACGCACGAACTGTTTTAGGAAATGCCGAGTTATCATCAGCACTGGATAGTCAGTTATTCTTGCTGACACAAAAGGAACGTATTTTGGAAAAAAGATTAAAGAGAAGTTTTATAAAATCGTTATTAATAGTTCTCTGGCCCTCAGATTAGTGATGAAAAGGGGCTTTGGACATCAGACATTCGATATTACAAAGGCCCCGAATAGTACTGTCCATTTTATTATGGGTGCATCCAATGTTAACCGAAGAAACGGACGTATTAACATCCAAGTCCAAGACAGGAATCGAACTCGGACTCATGTTGTGATAGCTCGTTAACCAATACGACATCTAGGCGGAGTTTTCATAAACTTGCTTTTAATAATTGTAAAAATAAACCCTTGTGTGTGTGTGTGTGTGAGGGGGGGGGGGGGAAGCATAAAGTGAAAAATAAAAACAAATGTATTAAGACACATATAGACACATGTATGTCCTTTCGGGTGCTGGCTTGGACTCACATACACCAGTGCAGTCGGAGGGTATTAGTAAATGATAAATGACACAACATTGTAAATTTAAAAAAAAAAAAAAAAAAAAAAAAAAAAAAAAAAGAAGTTTGGGTGATCTTTTCCGTTGAAACTACCGCGAGACATACTGGCGTAGGATTACTTATCGTTTAATGACTTGCAAGGTCTCCATTAAAAAATCACGAATACATATATATGACAAACATTTAAATTAATAACTGAAAATATTTGTTACCATGATATATAGTGCTTGTGCAATTAAACGGGCGCTAGAAAAAACAATTGAAAAAAAAAGGTCTTCATTCAATATATTTAATCTTCGTCCACTTAGAACAAATAACTTCATATTCAATTTTTATTATACACCGAAATCGAACATTATGCTTTTCTGGAAACGTGCGGAAACTTTTCGCATTCGAAAGATTTCGTTTGGTGGGACAGTCCGGGGCCGTCGCTAAGCAACGGGCCTGCGCATGAGTTGCCACCACTAAAAATGAGTTTATCATTGAGGCCTGTTTTCTCCATTCTCGCTGTTCTATTTTATTATTCTAAGTATTATAAATATTATATTATTTTAAAACAATTTTTTTTATAGTTTTGTCGTACTAAAGAACTTTAGATGTAGGCAATCGTTTTCTGAAGTTTGCGCCGTTTTCTTTCATGAAAATTTATCCTAAAATTCGAACATTTTGCTCTGAATGTAAAGGTAAGTGAACGCTTATAATGTATTTAGAAATTCTAAAAATATGTATGTAAATCATGTTTAGTGAATAATTACTCATGTGTTATTTATAAATAAATTATTTTAATCAGAAATCGTATTACTTGAGTAGTTTTTATTCTTGTAAATAAGCATGACGTTGTGATACTAGTTAGACAATTTAATTTTGCCAGTTGAAAATGTTATTTATCAGTTATATATGCCTTGATTATGTGATTCAGACTTACATCTGGTACAGTGCAGAAATACAGTAAATTATAAATTATTGATTTTTGCCCGTTTATCTAGAAACTTCAAATGTAGTTAATATTTTGTACAAGCGTTCATTATGGTTGCTCAATTCCAAAGTTCTATTGAGAAAGCGACAAAAGAATAACATATAATACATGAAATGTCTTTATTAAAGAATAATTAATTCAGGGATCGCGCTATAGAGCGTACTTTATCAACTGTCTCCAATATACAGGATATCCCGAAAACACTGAAATGTTCTTTAATACATCATTTGTTAAAGATTAATGTTAAATTGTTTAAAATAAACGTAGGAAATACGACTACGTTCATGAAATAATCATTATTAAAATGTATTTCTCATTTGTGTATTTAGTTATTTTAAAGTATATATTAAATATCCACTTGTGAAACTAAAATAAGCAATCGTGAATCATGAGAGTAAGCGCTACTTTGTTTTTCCTTCAAATTATATGCATCTATTTTCTTAATGTCAATATGTATCATAGCTAACAAATTAATCATGAGTTCGCATTTGAATTAGTAACACAATTACTACTTAAAACTGCATTAAATAACGTTTGAAAGCACTTGGAAGCTTAAGAAATGCCTGATGTATACGTAAAGACTCGAGCATCCATAGGCCTCTTTGGATGATTCATCAAAATACACGCGCAGGCCCGTTACTAATTGCGAAGGCCCCGGACAGTCCCTCTTACACCTGCTTCATGCATAAAAATAAATATAAATAAACTGTGTAATCTGGAAAAACTATTTTAAACGAATTGGAATAGCAATTTTCCCTTCAAAGGCTGATAAACGTGATTTTAGTATGACGGAATTGTCACTTGCGGGTCGTAATTTTGTCACGCAAATGATAAACTTGTTTGACTCTGGGAAATAAAATAGAGCTGAAAATAGCGAAATATCGCTTAAAAATGAGAGAGCGGATGGATTTTCTAATTTTTAAAGTAGCGCAGATTCTTTTCTATATTTTCATACATAATTATGAAAAATTTCAAGCGGATCGTACAAACCATGTAAATGTCAAATGCACTTTTTATGCTTAACTTTTCAATCTTTTTGGAGTAATGGTGGTAAAAGTTTTATCATGGAGTGGTCCCCCGGAATTGTTAGAGAATCAGTGAGTCAATGATCAGCGTAACTCTATAGTAGGATTGTAACAAATCTAATAAACCGTTTCTAATTTTTTTTTAGATGATTATCTGATGTTGGCATTACAGATTAAAACTATTAAAGGATCATGTACAGTAGTATTAAATTTTGTTTAAGAAAAGCTACTCTGTGTTCGTGCCAATACCGTAGCCTGGAAAAAATTTCGGGAGGGTCAAGTTTTATGTTTCAGTGTGGCAGGTTTTCAATACCCTTTTACAAGTAGTAATACATTGTTCCTGAAAGTTTTCGGGGGGGAGGGTTGTGTTTAAACACTCTACAAGCTTGGCTACGGCTTTGGATCTTTCTGAATATAACTCATAGAAAGCAGGCAAAGGAGGCTATTCCGCTAGAGAATAGAAAGGATGCACCAAATTCCACATACGCATTCAAATACTAAGAAAAAAAGGGGGAGAGCGAGAGAGAATCCATTTCCTGAATCCATTCTTTCATACGAAAAATGTCTGGGAAATAAGTATTTGCATATTTTATAGCTGCCTTAAAATATTTTCTCGTGCAAACAGTACACAGCAAGAGCAATTTAAGGCCAAACTTTAAATTGCATGTATTTGAATTTTTAATAATAATGTATTCGGGGTTTCAATTTCAAATACTCATGTGACGTGCGAGTCGAATATTTAAAATGCAATAAATTACTTCATCAGTTAACATGTTATTTCAAATGAGTGATTATATAGTGAGCATCCATGAAAACAAAAATAGAAAAATGATGGACCCGCCTAAAACGATCCTAGTCACCAGTCCAGGGCACCGAGCCTTCGTGAGATACTTAGCCACATCTACACGAACTATAATTTTCGTAAAAGAAAAGCAATTTTACAGAAGAAAAAAGATGACAAACTTTTTTATTCATAATAAAATTGCATTATCGCCAGCAGGGGAAAGTTGGGTAAGATGGTGAACTCTGTATTTCTCCGACGCAATCGTAGATAGCAGTACCTGTCTAGGCAATTCTCTAGTATTATGTTGTGAAGCCCATTACAAGTAATGCAGGTTGAGATGGTTTTGTGAGTAGTGGCGACTCATAATGCAATTCTTTAATCTGTGTAAATTTTTGACTTCACAGAGCAAGCAGCGTGCCCACCAGTGTCAGGAGGCAAAAATAGTATCATTAGTAGGCTCACTGACATAAAAATGTTGCCAATTTAGATAATTTTAATTGCCAAAATAGTAGAATTTTTGTATGAATTTGTAGTTAAGAAATAAATATAAAGCTAAATACATTTTATTTAAATTTATTTAAGAAGGAATGAATAAAATGATAAATAAAAAAACTTCATGCGTTATATAACAGAGCATATAGTACATAGGTTCCCAACCTTTTTTGAACTGTGCCCCCTTTTCTAGTGAATATTTTTCAATACCGCACCCCCCCCCACTCCACAGAAACAAGAACGTACATAATGCATGGTGAAAACAAGAATTAAATTTAAAAAAAAAAAATGATACGAAGTAATAGATAAACTGTTGCTTTCTAAATAAATAAATTGACGGTTTCAGAGAAAAATCAAAACGCATCTTAATTATACTAAAAAGTATTTTTATTAAAATATTATCAGCGTAATTTTTAAGTCTTTTTTAGACTATATTTGGTTAATCTTCCCACGCCCCTTCGTGCCATATCAACGCCCCCTAATTTTCTCTGGGTCTTTTACCGCCCCCCTGAAAGCCTCAAACGCCCACGTTATCGCCTGCGTTGGGAACCTATGATATAGTATATACATATTATCATGCGATTTAAAAAAAATAGATGAGAATGTTTTGATGAAAGACCAGTCGAAACTTTGAAAAGAAAGGGGAACTGTGAAAAACCGAAATCCGATTTTTAAATGAGTCGCCTGGAGTGAGGTGCAAGTAGCCAAAAAACTTGAAAATATGAAAATGACGTTTTTTATTCAAAAAAGTGGCAGAAGTCGCCTTATCTTTAAATTAGTAGCAAAAGTCGCTTCTTTGGTCGCCGGTGGACACCCTGCGAAAGGAATTACCCGACTATGATAATTTGTATTTTGAAAATATTTTATTGAAAGAAAACAACTCCTAACGTTAAAAATCGCTTATTATAGTTTATTATTAATCGCTTAATATTACTTGTAAGAATACAAGTAATATAGTAGAACACCAATAAAAACCAACCAGTAAATCTAATTTATTAATAAGATGCATTCATAAAATTAGAAAATTATCATTTACAATTTTATACTTTAAAATCCTTCCGTGCTGTCCGAGAAATATTAATAAACATTGATTTAAAATTTGCTACAGTGAATTTAAAATCTACCTGAAATTCTATCTACAAGGCCAAGAAAATTAATATTGTATACAACTGTAATTTAATATGCTTTTTTTTTTTCATCATGTCTATTTTATTGACTTTTAAAGTATTGTTTATTCGCCATGCTTAGCAGAATTATAAACGTAAATAAATTTTGTACTAAAGATCGACCAACATAGTGAAGTGACTCATTTTGCCTTTTCCAAGAGTGGTCAGGTTCCACTGTGCACTGATAAATTACCGTTTAGAAGTATTTGACATTTTGTTCATTCTATTCAATTAAAAACACACGCTCCACTCCCACTTACAATTTTCACAACAATTTACTAATGTATTATTTAGATTTTAGCAGTCCTTAAAACTGAAGCAAAATTCAGCAAATGTTTAGAACATAATATGTTTTCGATATCGTTAAGTTTTTGACTATAGATTTACCAGCCAGTAATATTATAACTAAGTAAGAATACAAAAATTTACGTCAGATCTAAATGCATTACATTAGAGATCATTTAGAACATTATTGACCAAGTTTAAGAAAAGTGTAATCACTGTACTATTAATTTCGTTTCTACTCTCATACAAACAATCAATTTCAGTCTCAGTAAGGAAAAAAAAAAAAAAAAAAGCTGGGAAAAAAGATTTGGTTAACGAAAACTTTGTTAATGAAAGCTTAATGACTGCATTTCTGCAGTTCTTAAATTAATTCATCAAGTTCTAAATTATCTGAATTTGGTTTTGGTTTCCCGTTCCATTGATTTCTTCCCCCCTTTGACCTTTTTATATCAGGAGATAAATTTATTTTTGTAATTGGGGGTGAGCTTAGATTGATTTCTTTTTCGATTTTTTACATTTCCTTTTTAATATCGCCAAGTTTAAATTACCACAAAAAAGGTAATTAATAAATTTCTCGCTGAGATTAAGAATTTACAGGGGGGGGGGATGCAAAACTTAAATAGAAAAAACAGTTAGCCTTAAAAGCATATTTTAATTTATCTTCTAATATTTACCAGAAGAAGATACATAACAGAGTTGCAGATCCACCAGGCGGGGAAATGACACCAAAAAGAGCATATTTATACCCTGTACACTGAAAGTGGTCAACATGTTCTCACACTTTTTTGCTTATTCTTGAGATTACCGCAGCACCACACCTCAAGACATTTCGCACTGACCAATGCAAAAACAAGCACGACTAAGTTCTAGTGCAGTTTTAGTAGGGAAGGATCATTGAATACAGAAATGGAATAAAAAATTAATATAAATCAGTATAAAATGCAAAATAACAGCGGTACAAAAAGTCCACCATTGCTCAGTTGCAAAACATTCAAGAATCCACAAGACTAAAAAGTTGGAACTATGTTACAACAGAGGAAGGGTAGACCTTTTGTACCGCCAGAAATGATCATTTTGCTGACAAGTGCTATTTATGTGCGCTGTAATGCAAAGCATTTATTAACTTTACATTCTAACACCAGTTTTTAGTGTTATTACAGAAAGGGGATCTTCGCTGTTGTCTTTACAACGATAGAAGTGGACATATTAGAGCATTTCCCTACTTTAGTCAAAAATTAAGCTGTATTGATTAACATTGTTAGTGAAATATAATTAAAGATTACATTCCTTACAAAAAGAAGGTAAAATTATGATAGCATTACAAAAGAAAATTAAAAAATTTTTGTTCCGCTTAAACCGTAAGAAGCGAATAAGCAATTTCCAGAAAGTGAGATTGCTTTAACATGTTATGTTCGATCGTTTTAAACATCTGAAAAACTCGATAATTGTGTTTTTCTGAGGAACCCATGTTTATTCCTTTGAAAGTGAGACTATGATTCAACAGAAATAATATTTTATTCCACGAAAATTTTATTCCTGAATAATGAGTCATTAGAGATTTTATTTCTTTTTAATTTAGTGTTCATTTCTCTCATATAATAAAAAATCAATATTCGTGCCCGTGACACAAAATAAGCCTCTGTGTGCTAGTTGTTTGTCCCTGATCGAATATAATCCGTGCAACACACTTTCATGGATAAAGTTAGATTTTTAGGAGAAATGATTTCCAAGTATTTTAGCAAACCTACATCCAGCACAGACAAAAGTACCAAGACAGCACCTACTTTTTTAATATTATTTATTATTATTATTATTATTATATAAGTAAGTCTAAAAATACTGACGCGAAGTAATATTTTAAGATTTTTTTCCCTTTTTTTTTTCTCCTATTATTATAAATAATGAACTAAAGTCAATATAATCGCTTGCGCAAAATAGAATTGAACACTTAAAATAATAATAAAGAAATTTAAATGTTTTCATAAAATTCCTAAAATGAGACTCAAATGTTCAAATGACGTGAAAAATAAATAGTATCAGATAAAATATCAAAATATCACAAATCACGCATCTTTTTAATAGATCGACGAGTAAAATGGGTATTAAAAAACAGACTGTCTGCTGATGTAAAGAAAAATACCTTTCTTATAACTTTAGAAAACTTAATCATTTGAACTTTTAAAGAGTGTATGGATAATGAGAACAGTTTTTCAGTGATATCCCTTCAAACTATACTCGAGTGTAAAAAGAAGAATTTCACATACAAAGAGAGAAAAAACAGATCCGCTGTTTAAAAACTGCTTTATTAATTTCGCGTTTAAAGCGGGAGGAAAAAGACAATCATGTTTTCAATGCTGGCAGAGTTTCAAAAGAGAACGCCGTAATCCAAAAATACATTAAAATACAAGCAGTTTATCATCGTTTCAATTTATTAAATTCTCATTACAATCTGTCGAAATATCATCATAAAGAGAGAGACTACGTTATAAAGAATTCTCCCAATAATGCAATGCTTTTCTCTACCGTAATTCCAGTGGATAATCTTAAATGTTATTATTATTATTATTATTTTAATTTTCAGCAAGGGACATAAAAAGCAATTCAAGAGGACAGATATCTTTAAGTCTAGCAACGATTTCTCAGAAGTATTCTGTTATCATGAATTTAATGAATGTTTGAATAAAAAAGTAAATTTACAGAAATTTTAGGATATTCGAGTTACTTTTTTCTAATGCACTTGGATTTACATTTTCATTCCTTTATTTTTAACACTTTGAAAGACTTAAATTTACTTTTTAAAAAATCTCAGGATCCAGTTTTTAAACCGGCAACCATAAAAATATCAAGCAAAACGTTTATTCCCCGTCTTCTATTAGTCTTGCTGAAATGTATTGCAGTTTCAAGATTTATCCCATTGTCCCCAAGAAATTTATGATCATTGTAATGGTTACATGGAAAGCACGAATCGGTATTCAAGAAATCCGGCAAGGCTCGCGCTGACTTCAGGCACTTTTAACTATTTGGGGTTCTTTGAAAAATTGTCCGTGTACATTTTCGAAACCATTATAAAAGTAATGAACACTTCAGTTCAAAACAAAATGTAAATTCTCAAACATGCCTAAACTCTTTTAAAAAATAGACGCCCACGGGATTCAATTACATGAAAAACAATGGGTTCTTTATAAGAAAAAATGAGTAAAATACTCGCGATTGAGTGTCAATGCGATCCCTCACTTGTATGGAAGAACAACCAATATTGATATCAATAAATTTCTTAAAAATTCACTAAATCCGAAATAGCGAATTCCAACATCATTTAAATCCTTTGCCTTCAATATTTTTAAAACGCGCACACACACATAAAAAAGCTATTTTATAATTGAATTCTATGTGACTAATACAATACATACTGCCAAAATTGGGAGGAGGAAAATCGAATTTGAAAAATGAAAACTTATTAAAAACTTACTTTTTTTTCTGAAATTAAAAGGGCAGTTTGTTCTTTCTAACATAATTCCCTTTAAAATTTTCATATTACGAAAATGATAAATATTTTTGAAAACATTTATCGACAGTGAAAAAAAGAGCGCTATATCAAAAGCTTTTTAACTTTATTATTTTTTAAAAACAAATTTATTAAAAAATTAATCCTCAAAAGGAATTGAAAACAGTTTTATGAGGTGAGGGAGAAAATTAATTTTAAAAAATAAGAATAAAATGGAAAAGTATGATCCCCCCCACTCCCTTTTTCGCTGGGATACTGCAAACAAATTATTTCGGAGAAAAAGTAAATAGCGAGCTTTAAAGTCATATTATCATAAGAAATAAGGTACATGAACTAAAACAATTTTAAAACTTCAATGTAAAAGGGATTTACTCCAGCTTTTAACCACACTCAATTTTTTGCTTTATTGCAAGGCACAGAATTTCCCTTATGGAGGAAATACTGGTTGCAACGCTAAGAAAGAGAGAGAAAGAAAATAGTACTAGAAACTAAACAGAAGGCTTTAACTACTGATCGAGATTAACAATGTATGTTTTAGGATGAATATTTAGAATATTTGTAAAATTTTAAAGTAATAAATTGTCCATAAGTTTAGCTCAGAGTCGTGTCGCAATAAATGAATAAAAAATCGTTGTTCCTCAAAACATACAGCTTCAAAAGTCTACCTTGACCCTTTGAAGCGCAATAATTTTCACATCAAAGAAATTCAACTGGATAAATTGCTCAGCGTTGAAAAAGTGCAGCCGTTGCCATCCATCCATTTAACTACCAAACACTTGGCGTTCGATGGAATAGCCCATCTGGAGCCACTAAGAAGTTTTTTTGACACAGTTGGCTATGCTGCCGAGCAGCCAGCTGTGTCAGAAAACTTATTTTCGCCTAGCAGTGAAAGCGCTGAAATAAGGTGGTTTCACGATGCAAACAACGCCCGTCAAAGGGTTAAGAATACAATATCACTTAACTTTTCAATTAAAAAAAACAATACTTGCTTACACCAGAATATATTTATAAACCATAAACAGTGTCAGAGCAAGTCATTAATGTCAAATTGCACGGAACAGAAATAATATTTCTTGCTGAGTTCCATCTCAGGCTACAAATCCAATCGGAACTCTTTCAAATACATAACGCAGACAGAAAAATACAGTTAAAGGGGGGGGGGGGGGGAATCTCCGTTAAAACTTTTACGGACGAAAACTTGCTTTTTCTTCATAGCAATATAGCTCACGTTTTTTGACAAATGGTATTTCTTTCTATATGGTATAGTAATGGATTCGTGTTCGATTTTCTGTAAAGTTTCGACAAAGAAGTTATTACAAAAATGGCGTCAGTTCCTTTTATTTTACCTTCTTTTCCCCCTCTCTTTAAACGAGCAGTTTCTGAAACACTGGAGCTTAAATATAATAATTACCTCATCTCGAATGAAAAATGACCATGAACAATTGCAAAAAATTAACACTTTTTTACACGTGTTTATGGCTAAATAAAGTTTGTTTTGGACGTGAAATGATAGCTGATAAATGAATGAATGAATTCAACATTTCACTGCTTAAAAGAAAAAAGAAAAGCAAAAGTGGTGAGTATATGTACAAACATGTAGTGCAATCAGATACTTATGTACCCCTACTTCTGTTAAAATGCGGAAAATTAAAGGTTTTGTTGACAAGCAACTGAGGTGTCCATGATTAATCGTTTTTTAGTAGTTCCCTTAAAAAAAATATTGATTTTTCGATCATTTATTTCCGAAAATCAAATAAACGATACGTTTTACACTCTGATTCACTTTTTTTAAAACAAAATGTCACATTTTTAGATTCTACCCACTTTCAGAGACAGGGAAAGATCAAAATTACAAGATTTATCCCATCATACGCGAATGCGAGAAGGACTGTAAACGTAGTAAGAGTTACATTTTTTTTTTTTTCCTTCTTCACTACTACAAGTTAAACGCACGGAGAAATGGAAATGCAAGCATTTTCACATCAATATAAAGACCAACTGGAGAGACTGCCCATCGCTGAAAAAGTGAAGCCGTTGTCATCGATCCATTTAACTACCAACAATATGGTGGTCAATCGTATAGCCCATCTGGTGCAACAGAGCTAAAGTTTTCTGACACAGAATGCTGTTGGTATTTAAATGGATCGATGACAACTGCTGCACTTTTCAGCGTTGGGGCCATTTGACCGCCTTCTCACAAAGAACTCCGAGATGAGATAATAATTCTGCAATGGTAAAAATAATGCTAAGAGTCAATAATATCCCATGTTTAATCATTTATCTTTATTTAATATCATTATGATCTAATGTGCCACTTAATTACTTAATTTAATATCGGGACAACAGTTCATTCTTCAAATCTATTACATTGCTTTAAGACATTGTAGTTCAAGTGAAGGGACAGTCAAGCCATACGGCTTTGAAATGATTTCTTAAATAGGAAAAAAAAATCAGAATGCGTCTTTACTATGAAATGGACATTTTAGTCTCACAATAAACAGGAAAACTAATTTTTCAGGAAAACACCGTAAAACATAATTGCATAGCAAAATTTACTAAAACCCGACATATTTAGGAAATTATTGCATACATATATATTTTTTTAATTTTCCCTTCCTTTATATTATTTTATTTATTTACTTAATTTATTATTATTTTATCTATCTATTTATTGGGAGGATTGAAGTGAGTTAGTTGTATATAGTTACGGCTCATCGTTTTTAAGAGAGCATAGCATATTTTATAAAATAACATCTATATATTATTTTGAAACATGTTTTTCTTTCGACAACCGAATCGAGAGAACGGCTGGGTGTAAATGTTGAGGTGTCTGAAGAAAGGTCCGGGCCCCTAGATGTGCCATCAAAAGAGAAAATCAAAAAAAGTCGAACGGTTTAAGCGTGGCGGAACGACAAAGGTGCAAATTTTCGCCATAGAAATAACATTGTGGTTTATTAACGCAGACGATATTTTTATTTTCGCCATAGAAATAACATTGTGGTTTATTAACCCCATTGTTGGCAGACGATATTTTTATGCGTAAGGTCCGCAAGGTTTGATTTATTTGGAAAAATATTTGCTAAAAATTGCATCCGTTTGTAAATGTTGTGTGACAACAGTGTGTAGTGATAATAGATGTGTTGTTCTAAAAAACGATCTTACGCAAACGATTGATATGCGTAAGCTCCGTAGCGGAACTTCAAATGTGCAATTTTTCGCCATAGAAATAACATTGTGGTTTATTAAATAGGTTTTGCTGTCATAAAAAGCCTTCTTAATTTTAACGCTTTATCGCTTTTTAGCACTAGGGTGCTATTTCGTTCACGCCCAGACTTTGTCTACTCGATTCTGTCTATATGATTTGTAGACAGGTTTTGTAGAGATGAACTGTCACGGTGGAAAATGTGTTTGCCACATAACGCAGAAAGGGGGAGGGGGAGAATAAGTCTGACAAGGTTTGCGATTTTTGATAATTGATCGCCACGTTTGCGGCAAAAAAACTTAAAAACCGAACATGCCTGGCTATGGTTGTAAAATAGCTTTAGTAGGCAAATTTAATATAGATATTAATTCCAAAGATCTGTTTTATGCAACGAGAAAGACAAATGTAGCACACTCATGGATTATGATGCTCATTCCGAACAGTATTTAAAATGGTGAAATAGAGTTGGAATATATTTGGCGAAGATGGTAAAACAAGTTTTAGCAGCTATAGATTTCGAAAGAAATGTTTTGTGCAACAAGGAAGAAAAATACGGCACGGCTATGAATAATGATACGCTTTTCAATTTAATGAAACAAGGAAGAAAAATAGGGACGGCGCATGGATTATGATACGCTTTTAATATACAGCATTTTAGTGAGTATTTAAAATATGAAAGTGTTTCAGATTTTTTTCAAACTTTTCTCCATACAAATACATTGTGGTTTGTTAACGACATTGACGGCAGTTATAAACTCCTTAGTTAGTGCGATTTATCTTTTATTTCTTTAACTTTTCAGTTTTCTGTCTGATACTGGATCTTCACCATCGAGGGTAGCTTGAGAAAAGGCAAACTCAAGGAAAATATCGCGAGGATGGCCCCCGTTCTAAAGTGGGGATGGCAAAAGCGGGAAGATAGCAACCCATAAATTACTCCAGCCAGTGTCATTCGGAGATGTCTAGGAAGGGTATAATAAGAGTTCCTTTATCAGCAGCAATAATTAAAACTTGTCTTTAGAAAAATATTTTAAAACGCTAGAAGCATCGCACTTACTATCGCTTGTTTTGAAAAAAAAAATTTAATATTTTATTCTTTTTTTTTCACGATTTTAAAATTCGCTAATTTTAATTTAAAATGCGTGCGCTCACTGTCTCAGGAAGGAAAAAAAGAAAAGAAGGGAAATTTGAAGGAAGAAAATTGCGTTAACTATTTACATATATTTACCTCAAAATTTACTTATTCGTTTTAGTTGTGGACGCAGGATCTTATTTTAGGCTGTGTATTCGGAGCACGTGACATAGTGCTTCCATTTTATAGTTGTCCTAGAAACTGCACAGATAGTATCAAAACACGTACTAAAATAATCTTTCACACATTATGAAGGTTTAATTTCTACCTGAAAATCAAAGTAAATTATCTGAATATTTTAATTGAATCCAACAAATTATTCGAAGAGTTTAGTTTCATAAATTGACATTTATTTTCCTATTTTATAAAGATAGTTGCAAGTTATGCATAAATGTATAAATTTAATAATATCTGATGCTAATAACTAATAAGTAGTTCGAAAAATCCTCTAAAGTTTTAGACATTCTAAAATTTAAACTTCTGGTCAGAGAAAAGAGAAAATTAGATTTTTTTTTTTTTTTCGGAAACATATATCGTAATTTAATGTGTTCTCTTGAGTATTTGTAGAGCCTGAAATATTTAACCCATTAACCGTATATAGAACACTGTAAAACTAAAATTAAAAAAAAAAAACCTGTTAAATTCTTTTTAAAAGCATTTTCTTAAATTCATGTTATATATTTTTTGCAATTCCCCTAAAGAACTCTTCAGCAATGTGACACAGGCATTTAAAAGTTTAATGTTAAGAAAATCTTCATGCACGGGTGATTTGTGAAACGTAAATTAATTTCATTTAAGTAATATTCCACAACAATTTTTTTTTTCGGGGTTTCCCGCAAGTACCCTACAGAGAGTGTTCACACATTTTTGTAACGATTTTGCAAAGATATATATAGAAATAAATATAAGAATTTTATTTTCTAATGTGTTCAGTCTGATAGCCCTTTCTTTGAACCATCATATTACATCTTGATTTCAAAGATGAAAGTCCTTTTCTTAAAACATCAAGGCTGATATTGTTCCACTCCTCCATCACAATCTTGTAGTAATATAATCTTTTGTAGTAATATATGAATGTATCTTGTGTTTGCGTGATTATGGCAACGCTATACTAGGGCAATCTGCCAAGGATGGGAAGGTGCCTTGGTAGGAGAACTTTCTAAGGGGTTCTAAAGCGTATTCACGTTACATCTGGAAAAAACCTACCAAAAATCCAGACTGTTAGATCGACAGCTGCTCGATGGACCGATCCGGGACCTTCACTCTTCGGCAGTCTACCATTTTCAGTGACATAACTACTGTGCGATGGTAAGGCTATAAATGTATCTTAAAGTAGAAAGATAATTCAACTCATCTTCGTTTAGAAATATATTTAATTTTATATTTCAATTCCATTCATTATCACTGAAAAATAACGTTCAATAAATACTTGTCACACATTTTTGCTTTCATGCCTTTTAAGATGCAATTTATTCCAGGAAAAACTTATGTATATGTAAAAAAAAAAAAAAAGTTACTATTACATTTGTTTGTTCATCTTAAAATACACTGGAATAAAATAAACTAGAAGTTTCTGTAGAAAATTTTACTTAATTGAAGTTTTAGACGTATTTCGTATTTTGAATGTATTAAGAAAATAAATGTATTTTGTATTTTTTCAATTTAGAAAGCATTTTGTATTTTGTAATTTTTCGTGTTTGAATAAATGTAATTTGTATTTTGCATCGAAAATACATTTTTTTATGTATTTTGCCCAACTCTGCTTCTGTAGCTGCTTTCAAAGAGCATTGCAGAGCAAGCAGTAATTATTTTTATTTCCAACGGAGGGGAGAGTATGAGGGAGCGTCCTCTAAGTGAAACTGTACTCCCCCTCTCTAAACAACGGGGGATGAGGGGGAGAAAAGCAATATAACTTTCCTAGAGTTATTAGCGCTTTGCCGATCAACTCTAGGGAAGTACTAGGTGCTTTTCTCCCCCTCATCCCCCGTTGTTTAGAGAGGGGGAGTACAGTTTCACTTAGAGGACGCTCCCTCATACTCTCCCCTCCGTTGGAAATAAAAATAATTACTGCTTGCTCTGCAATGCTCTTTGAAAGCAACTACAGAAGCAGAGTTGGGCAAAATACATAAAAAAATGTATTTTCGATGCAAAATACAAATTACATTTATTCAAACACAAAAAATTACAAAATACAAAATGCTTTCTAAATTGAAAAAATACAAAATACATTTATTTTCTTAATACATACAAAATACGAAATACGTCTAAAACTTCAATTAAGTAAAATTTTCTACAGAAACTTCTAGTTTATTTTATTCCAGTGTATTTTAAGATGAACAAACAAATGTAATAGTAACTTTTTTTTTTTTTACATATACATAAGTTTTTCCTGGAATAAATTGCATCTTAAAAGGCATGAAAGCAAAAATGTGTGACAAGTATTTATTGAACGTTATTTTTCAGTGATAATGAATGGAATTGAAATATAAAATTAAATATATTTCTAAACGAAGATGAGTTGAATTATCTTTCTACTTTAAGATACATTTATAGCCTTACCATCGCACAGTAGTTATGTCACTGAAAATGGTAGACTGCCGAAGAGTGAAGGTCCCGGGATCGGGTCCCATCGAGCAGCTGTCGATCTAACAGTCTGGATTTTTGGTAGGTTTTTTCCAGATGTAACGTGAATACGCTTTAGAACCCCTTAGAAAGTTCTCCTACCAAGGCACCTTCCCATCCTTGGCAGATTGCCCTAGTATAGCGTTGCCATAATCACGCAAACACAAGATACATTCATATATTACTACAAAAGATTATATTACTACAAGATTGTGATGGAGGAGTGGAACAATATCAGCCTTGATGTTTTAAGAAAAGGACTTTCATCTTTGAAATCAAGATGTAATATGATGGTTCAAAGAAAGGGCTATCAGACTGAACACATTAGAAAATAAAATTCTTATATTTATTTCTATATATATCTTTGCAAAATCGTTACAAAAATGTGTGAACACCCTCTGTAGGGTACTTGCGGGAAACCCCGAAAAAAAAAAATTGTTGTGGAATATTACTTAAATGAAATTAATTTACGTTTCACAAATCACCCGTGCATGAAGATTTTCTTAACATTAAACTTTTAAATGCCTGTGTCACATTGCTGAAGAGTTCTTTAGGGGAATTGCAAAAAATATTTAACATGAATTTAAGAAAATGCTTTTAAAAAGAATTTAACAGGTTTTTTTTTTTTTTTTTTTTTTAGTTTTACAGTGTTCTATATACGGTTAATGGGTTAAATATTTCAGGCTCTACAAATACTCAAGAGAACACATTAAATTACGATATATGTTTTCGAAAAAAAAAAAAATCTAATTTTCTCTTTTCTCTGACCAAAAGTTTAAATTTTAGAATGTCTAAAACTTTAGAGGATTTTTCGAACTACTTATTAGTTATTAGCATCAGATATTATTAAATTTATACATTTATGCATAACTTGCAACTATCTTTATAAAATAGGAAAATAAATGTCAATTTATGAAACTAAACTCTTCGAATAATTTGTTGGATTCAATTAAAATATTCAGATAATTTACTTTGATTTTCAGGTAGAAATTAAACCTTCATAATGTGTGAAAGATTATTTTAGTACGTGTTTTGATACTATCTGTGCAGTTTCTAGGACAACTATAAAATGGAAGCGCCATGTCACGTGCTCCGAATACACATAAAGCAGGGAGCGCGCGAACGCCATTTGGCGGATTACATTTTACCCGTTTATTTTGTCTCTTGCAGAATTCCGAAATTTTTCACTATTTTCGCTTCATACTTTTGGCGTTTACCTTTCTGCGCCCGTATTTTCTCATGGAATGTTGTATGTCACTCTTTCAATGGTTAGATCAAAGAATGCTGTGGCAGTCAAGATCATTTAAGAGAATTCACCTGGACGTTTCGTGGTCGATGACTTTACCCAAAATATCGTCTTCAACGAAATGCTCAATTAGAATTTGTAACTGTATTTGCTCATTCATCATTTAATATCTACTCTTCTTTTTTTTTTTTTTACTTAATAAAGATAGTTAAAAACAAATTTTAAAGATTTCAATCATTTCATCGTCATTGTACAGTTGCTAAGAACTGGCGTGAAACCTTTTGTTTACTGTCTGTCACAAGTCATGTTCCGTCCGCGTCGCTCTTTGATTTTTCCTGTTAGACCTTGGTGACATTCTTGATCGTTACCATTTATTTTTGAATATTACTGTCAATAAAGTGACCGTCGAATTCGACGGGTTCCAGCTAGTACAGATATATTTTGGATTCCATCAAGTCTGACGCTGTTTGTTTCTAAAACTGTATTTTTAAAATGCAGCTTAGTAAAGAGCATCTTAAAAGAAAATTAAAAAATGCGTGAACTAGCGCATGTGATTTCAGATTAGTTGTACTTCCCGCAATAATTGAGCAACCAACCAACGGGGACGAGAAAGGAGCAACTTGGTTTTGTAACTTTTGCATTCATAACAAGGAAGCCAAGTAAATTATAACACTAAGTCAAAAGTCAGAAAAAAACCAGTTTCTTCCAGCTCTCTCGCTCGTGCCCTTGTACCAGTTTACGAGAATGTGGTAGAACGCAGATCAATGTCCGAAATTGGGAAGATTCGCGTGTTTACAGCGAAATCACAAAGACAATCACTTTCTCTGTGAAATGCCGGTCAAGGGCTTCGACCATGACAGTTTCATTTAACTGACGTTGATGGACAGGAGTGACTCACAGCTTTCTTTTGGATTATTTATTAATATATATAATCAACTGACACGCGGAGTTCGTTTGAGTAAGGTATGTGAGCGTGTAAGCAATTAAACATAAGCTTAATAAGATAATACTCGGAATTTGCTCTTTCTTCAAAAATACATTTAAAGGCACCTGGAATCTTAATCAAAAAGGTTTCACAATTCCCGAGGCCTTATTAATAAAAGGAGACAAGAAAGGAATTTGACATGGTGAAGCCGAAAATGTCCAATGGATATTCTCGTCTCTCTCTCATAATTTTCTCTCATAATTCTCGTCTCTCATCTCAAATCTCTCGTCTCTCTCACATATATATACATATATACAACGTAGCATTTTATAGATGACATATCTTTTTCATAATTTTATTTCTTTTCCCAGTTTAGTTTACTCATTTCAAGGTTTGTTGTTGTTTCAGAACTCAATTTAATATTTTTATATAAGCATCTAACTGTAAATAAAATACACATACACAATATATTACATACAGGGTGTTTCAGTACAGCGTTTACATACTTTCAGGAGCGATAGAGTACACCAAGACGGTTCAGAATCGCATAGCAATGCGGTGTCTGAAACGTCATCTTCATGTACCTGTTAATAATCACTTTGAAAGAAGTGTTGAAGAGTGCGTCTAATTTCTTAACCAAGTTTCATAAACAATGGGCTTTTCTCCGACAATTTTATCAATGCAATGAAAGAAAAAATTCTGAATTAACCATTTTTTTTATCAAGTGCAATCGGTGAAAGAGGGATTACTTTTTGAAAAACCGTGGTCAGAAAGTTTACTATTACTTGAACACTTCTTCCAAAGTGATTATTAACAGGTGCATGAAGACGACGTTTCCGACCCCACATTGCTGTGTGATTCTGAACCGTCTTAGTGTACTCTTATCTCCCGAAAATTTGTAAACACTGTACTGAAACACCCTGTATATAATTATACTATATTACTAATGTTCACAAAATAAAAACTTAGTAAACATTACTAAAAGTAGCATGGTAATGAAGGGTAAAAAAAAAATCCCGATTTAAAATTTAAAAAATCCAATAAAAAAATTTCCGATGTTTTTCAGAACATTGTAAAATTTTCAAATATTGTTTGCCTTCTCTCACTTTCAAGATTTTATCATGCTACCAGGGAGTAGGGGGGGGGGGGGGGAGAAAACTTAGAAATCTTGCTGCTACTGGTACAAAATTTGTAATTATCTCTAAAATAAATATTCTACAGAGAAGTATTTTAAAATCATTTTCTGTTAATCACTTTTTTATAAAAAAAAGCTTTAAATTACTTACTTATAATAGAAAACATGCCTCTTTAATCCCCATTCAGTAAGAAATATATAGACTACTGCATATTAACCAAGATATCGTAATGTAAATACATGCAACAACATACTCCGAAATGTACCAGTTAAAAATGTACACTTTATAGCCTGCACCTGCAGGAATTTTTTTCGGGGGTCGCTGAGAACTCAAAAACTAGAATGCAATATAATTAATAAAAATCGATGTAACATATCTTTGTTTGGAGTCTAAAAGTGTCCGTATGTAAAAATGAATTAAATAAAAGAAAGAAAATAAAAAAGAAATTCATAAATAGAATTTAAAGTCTTTGCAGTTATAAAAATACACATCAGGGGGGAGGAGGAATTAAAATATGACGTAGGTGCGTGTAGATGAAACTCAGATTTCTCAAGGGGAACATTCAAATATACCAAGGAAATATCAATGGCAAAATTTCAAATCTGTCCGCGAATACGTAATTTTCTCCATACGTAATTTTCCACATCAGCCACCCCCTGGCCACGCCCCTATGCACCTGTACGAATTCATAAATCTTTTAATGTTAAATCAGCGAGTAATATGATAAAAACGTTCAGGAAATGCTAAACTAAGTTAATAAAAGCAGACACTAAATAACGATGTACTAATTAAAAAAATAAAAACATGCATTAATCACGAACAATGATGATCACGATATAATCATTTGTGGCAAAAATTAATAAATAAATAAAAGCAATTAGAAATGGGAGTAATTAAGGAAAAACTATAATTGTTACCACATTAAACAAAAATGTAGGACGTACGTTATTCAACTCAATTAACTCGAGTTCACAACGATACATTACGGTTAAAAGAGAGGGGAGATGGGGAGAACAAGGAATATAACGTAAATCACCCAATTACTTTGATTCTACTTTCACCTTAAACTATATAAATCGCACGGTTTCGTTACAAGCAACGAGTTGAAATTAAGCTCGCGAACGAAATCATTCCGGGCACACGTCTCTCTCAGGAAACTATAAATGGCGAGGCCCAGGACAACAAAAACAATTCTGGTCGTTCTGCAGTACCCTGTTTTCGCGTCTGTTCTCGCTGATACTTTCCGGAGAGATTCGTGAGTTACGAGCACCATTTTTACCAAAGATGACGGCTGCATTTGAGATTTTGAGAACTGCTAAACACGGTAATTACATAAATTGTGCCGCAGCAGAAAAAGGAATAGAATCATTAGACCGTTAATTATTTTTCTTAGGATTCTCATTATGTTTTGCTTTGGGCGTTATCTTTTTGCAACAAGAATTGAGAAATGCCATATGTCTGGATGGTTCATTCGGGTCGTTTTCGCAGAAAACTCTTTCAGGATAAGAAACAATTTGCACGCAAGAAGAAGTATATACTTATTATGTTTTCAACAATGGAAAAAAAAAATTAACTAAATGCAGTAAACGAATTTTCAGTTCGAAAAATTATTTTATGAAATTTTTGTCAGTTTTGATATATTTTTTTAATACCGAAATTTAGTTAAATGGAAAGTTCTTAAAAATTCTGTTTAAAGAGAATTGAGAATCATCCCATAAAATTTAGAATTACTTCACAAGTCATGATTCAAAAAAGTTGGATTTAACATATAAACGATTTATGCCTTCAAGTTTAAAAAAAAAAAAACATCGACAATCCCTCTCCCCTTAAATGACAAAAAAAAAAGTAAAGATATATGAAAGGGGAGAAATGTCTAATGCAAAAGAAATAAATTTGAAGTACATGTACGTTTATATGCAGTTATCTGTAAAAGAAATATGTTGCAATAGATACGAAGTACACAAAAGGCTACATTCCAATAAAACATTCATCTCAAAAGAAACTGATTAATTCAGCAGTTTTCCCCCGCAGAAAATCCCTGCGTTTCACATATGAAATCTTAAGTCAGCAGATCTTATTAGAAGCAGAGAATGGGAGATAAAATATGAAAGCCCCCATCCCCTCCGATAAAAAGAATACGCAATGGAAGAAAAAGAAATTGATCACAAATCAAAATGTATGTTGAAATGATATGCTATTTATTTTTAATAGAATCATAAGTCTAAACATCACAATTTATAAAAAAGTGTAAAATGCACTTGGCTATATATACGTACACTTTTTAGATAATTTAAGTCAGGTAAAAATGTGCTCGAATATATATATTCACTCGTACTAATCCAAACACTATTTTTAGCACAAGCAAAAGTACATAAAATATGTTCTAACCGAGGTATTTGAAATTCCAAGATTTTCCTAACACATACAAAACAAAATTGTAATTATATATTATTGTGTTCGCGTATATTAAGGCAAACCTGCACGAGGGGTATTTGCCTAGGATTGGGGTGCGTTGGTCGAAGAACACTGGGGTTCTAACGCATAATCAGGTTACAGAGAAAAGTGACCAAAACTTAAGACCGCTAGATCGACAGTCGCGTGCCAGGCCCGAACCCGGAACCTTTCCACTTCAGCCGTCTACCATTTTGAGTGCCTTATTCAGTGGGTCATGGTTGGGCCAAAAACAAAATTAAGCACATCATATAACTGACGGAACCGTAAATCGTGGTAACTTTAATAATATTAGTAAATAATAATAAAGGAAGTTAAATAAAAAAACGAAAAAGAAAAGGCTAAGAAAAGAAGATGTAGATGGAGTGATAAAATCATAAAACCTATTATCCTAATCCTCCATTTTTTTTACATGATGGTTCTGCGGAGTTAACCTGAAACACTAAAAACCTCTGCAATACATTTTGTTAGTTAAAGGCTACGGCCGTCTAATATGATCTAAACATGGTGCAATTAATCACCACAGGAGCCGGCAGCAGGGAATGGAAGGGGAAGAAGCGAAAGTTCCAACAGAACTTTTTACGACAATCCCACCTCTTATGATGGATGCAACCGAATTTCTTGGAAACAAAACTAAACGATAATACCGCAAGAGAAATGCTTTACAAGAGAAGGAACAATAAACTAATTTCTCGGAAACATTTTCAATCCCGTTGAAACACAGCTGAGAGCAAGCAGTTCGTTATGAAGATGTCAGCAGCAACCAAACACAGCAGCAGCCCATTACAATTTGCAAGTTTCCCTTTAAAAGGCGAGCGCAGACTTGTCACCATTTATGAAAAATGAGAGGGCTGATTAACTGCGGAAAGAATATCATGTTATTTAATTCATCAAAATGACATGCGAGTATTTTTCAGAATACCCCTTTTGAATGGTATATATCCGATGCAACTGGGAAAAGTTGTGTCATCGTTTTCCTGTCTTCAAACAATCCTTTCGTTTATGAAAGTCCTACAGCTAACTTTATTGACAATAGGAGTAAAAAGAGAATGAACAATACAGCGATGAGCTTTGACATACAACATGATTTTTTCTACTCGACATAGATCTAACAGCCTTTTTTGTTTAAATAAGAGAGAAATTTTTTAGCGTATTCAAGGGGAGCACACACGTTACATGCTCCTCCCCCCCTCCCTGACATAAAATGGATTTTATGATAATGACGTCATATTTCATATAAATTTCGAGCGTGTGATAAATATTTCCGGATTCGCCCTAGGATTGCTTTCTGGAAAAGTGCCATTATTTTGGAAGGTCGTCGAAGATTGTGGAAGTTCCTTGCACAAATATTCATACGAAATTTTGCATATTTATACCTTGATCTAGAATAGAAAATTCGACATTAAACTAGACTATTTAATTGAACACCTATAAACAAAGCTGAAATGGAATTCTAAGTACACTCATGTCCATAAATTAAGGATAATGAAGTTCAGGCAAAGAAAGAGAAAGAAGCAAAACAAATTTGACTTATTTGTAAAGTCTATTTATTAAACAAAAAGTAAAGAGCAAAAAAGATGCTATATGTTTGACATAATTAATAAAAATTGCAAGTTTTACTCCCTTCACCAAATTTCAAAAAAGAACCTATTTACAAAAAACAGTATAACATGGTTAGTAGGATGGTTAATACGGAGTATGTCTCCCGGACGATGCAATACAGGCCTGACAACGCCTAGGCATGCTGAGTATCAAATGATCAATCTGATCTTGGGGAATATTACACCACTCATCAAGCAATGCACTCCGAAGTTCCGGTAGACAGGTGGGAGGGGGTTGACGGGCTGCAATTCGTCGGCCAAGCATATCCCACACATGCTCTATTGGATTCAAGTCCGGTGAGTATGCTGGCCAATGCATACGGGTGATATCCTCCGATTGAAGGCATTCGTCTACAATGTTTGCACGGTGAGGACGGGCGTTGTCATCCATAAACACAAATTCAGCACCCACGGCGCCCCGAAACAAACGTACATGTTGTTCCAGAATGACATCCCGATAGATGTGGCCTGTCATCGTTACACTCTGAACATGCAGGTCAGTTCTGGAACCAAGAATAATTCCTCCCCAAACGAGCCATCCTGCACCACCGTAACAGTGTCTTTCAATGGTGTTCTCTTGGTGGTAACGGGTACCTGGCGCTCTCCAGATGAATGTCCGGAGAGAATCAGACTCCAAACTAAACCTGGACTCGTCGGAAAACATCACACAAGACCACTGTTGCGGTGTCCACAATGCATGCTCTCTACTCCAGGTTAATCGCAGGCGACAGTGAGTTGCGGTAAGTGGAACACATCTGACAGGCCTACGAGCATATAGACCAATGTGCCCTAAGCGTCTGTACACGGTCTGCCTTGAAACTGTCGTACCGGTAGCTGAAGAGAGCTGACGAGACAGGTCTGATGCTGTACTCGGTCTGTTTCTTTTGGCAGTAACTGCCAAATAGCGCTCCTCATTCGGCGTTGTAACTCGGAGGCGACCTGTGCTGTAACGTCTACTCACATTACCATAATCTTGGAATCGTTGCCAAAGCCTGGAGATGACACTCTGGGCGATTCCAAGTTCCTCGGCTACTTCCAGCTGGGTACGTCCACATTCCAGTCGTCCGATAATTCTGCCACGTAAAACATCATCCAAATGCCTCCTTTGTGCCATAACTACGCGGTTTTTGCACTGAAAGGCTTTCACAGCGCTTGTGAACAATTTTACTTCTTTGCCACCATTCCTTATATACCCCTCTCTTACACTCTCGTCATTGTGACGTACCATCCACGCCATCTGGTGGTTTCCTGTAATTTGCATATTCTTCTTCAAGATGTGTGTGATCATTCCACAGGTGAAATTTTTATTTTAGAGATCAATTTCTGTGTGATTCTGAATTATCCTTAATTTATGGACATGAGTGTAGTTGAGGATTAATCTTAAAAATTCTGCACGAATTTTCACAGCTGTGAAATTAATGGGTGCATTCGAATTACAATTGCTGTACCCGTTCAATACTGATGATAAGCTGTGAAATTCAGTAAGCAAGTGAAAAAATTAGTTGTTTTCATGACTATCAATGGAAATGATTTTTTTAAATACATAACAAAAAAGTATATTAAGTACTATCGGTGAAAAAAAATATCGTCGGTTATCACGCTCTCGTAAAAAGCTTACAAACGAATAAAACAATTCTGTTTATCAATATATGGGTGTAATAAATAGAGATGTAAGGAATATTCGGCTGTTTTGGCCGAATATTCAGTAAGCCGGATATTGAACAGATATTCGGCTGAATAGTTGGGGCCGAATATTGTTACATATTCAGCTGAATAATTTCAAAAAAACGAGAAAAAATATTTTAAATATGTATTTTTAAGTGCATTTCCAAGCAATGTTGCTTAGTTATACTTCAATATGTAATTTCATATTATAAAATATCCTAAGTCGTTGAATTTTAAGCTGAATGAAACAATCTAATATATTTAATATTGAATGCAGACTTTTCTACTTGGTGACACTACTTGACTTGGTTTTCTACCTTCTTTCTTGGTATGAGGAATCTCTTCAGATCCTCAATTACAAACATACTTTTGAAAAGCTGCTACAAATGTTTGCCCAGAGCCTGTAAAACCGAAAGCATGATGTGATTATGTATAGTTACCAGATTAATCACATTTACCATGGTATATTTATTATATTATGGATATCTCAAAATATAATTATGGTGCTATTAGTGTTTAACTTTGTAAAAGATATTTTTTCATGGCCAAGATTTTTTTTTACTTTACAGATAATATATTGTTGTGTGTTTTTAAATACCTACAAATAATATAAAATTAATTTTAATTTGTCTTCATTTAGTATTTAATTACAAAATTAAAAAGTGACATTTTATTTGCGACTAAAATGAAATTTAAAAAAAAAATAATATTCGGCCTAAACTATGTGCCGAATATTCGGTCAAATCACTATTCTTACATCTCTAGTAATAATTTCACAGTAAAAAACAATTAATTTTCTTTAAAATTGTTAAATAAAATACGCAAATGAAGTATGTATTTTTAAGAGCGTTAAGAATGAAGAATTAATATTTAACGCTCTCCCCTCCTTTTTTATTTGATATCTAAACAGGCACATTCTATATCAAGAGTATTTTTTTTTTAAGTCTTCTTTTCAGTGCTTTTGGGAACACGCGCAAATTTTTGACATTCAGTATTTCATCTGAAATAAAGTAGGAAAAAGTATGCGGTAAAGAAAAACAGCAGTCAAAATGGAAAATATTACGGCGTAATACATTTCAGTGGGTAACGTTACGTTGAAGTAAAATATGGAAATATGTTTTCGAAACTGAAACTCTTCAAGAAAAATGGATTATGACAATCAGTTTCCACGGACAAACCTCCTGTGGTCGGGTACTTCAGAGACATTCATTTTAGATAGAACATCTTTTTACTCTATCTTACAAATAAATAAAATGTAACACGTAAATTTATAGTCATGAAAAATGTATGTCATTTGCTGGTGTGCACCAATTTTGCTTTAAGCTAAGAAATTTTTTTTCTGATTAAACAACCTTGATTGGCATTTCAAATCCATTTTGGAGAGAAGTGAAAAAATTATTTTTACGAGTAATAAATTCAGTGAACGATGTTGAACTTTTCAGGAAAATGACAGCACTTTTTTAATCAATAGTTTCGCTTTAATTTGGCAATAAGACATAACGAATAATGAGACCGGATTCTGGGTCAAAACATGGACTAGATCTGTATTCATTACTAGTGGCTAAGTAAAATCTCAAAGCTGGCTGCGATTCCAAATATTTCTTCTCTCTATGATACTATCAGATAACGAACAGAAACTAAAATGTGCTTTATGTGCAAGGATGTGCTGCAAATTCGTAGCTCACAATTTTCACTAAAACAAAATTTAGCAACACTTTCATTATTTTAGTTAGATTTTTTTATGATTTCAGACTGTTTATTAAACCATGATAAACAAAACATATAGTATTCGATGAGATAACATTCCTTTTTATGGAAAACAGATACTCCGACAGAGATCTTAAGAGATGAAAATTTCTAAAAATTCTTTGGGAGGGGGGGGGGGGGGGGTAGATAACATTTTAACCTAAAATGCGCACTTTTCTAACTACTGCTTATACTCCCATAAAACTACTAACACGTGAAATATACAGTTAGAGGTCTGCGCCGCCGCTGGGCATTTGTACCACGCCGCCGCCGCCGAGGTTTAGGCCGGCGCGCCGTCGAAGAATGCTGATTTTATACCACCGCGTACAATCGCTTCAAAACTGGGGGAAAAAAAAAAAAAAACTGTACCTAAACTTTCAGTTGCTTATTTTTGTCTGGATACATCTTAACGCTAGTAACTTTTAAAGATACAATTTAAATTTTTTGAATCAATGACGTATTTTTATTTTTTTGACAACTGTTTAAACATTGCATTATACCTCAAAAGAACATTATAGGTTTTGAATGGTTCATGAGAAGGTTGTGGAGAGGGAAAAAAATGCTTTAAAGCAAATAATGTATCATTCGTATATTGATAACTAAATGTATTGTGAATGTGCATATAAACAACATAACCTACCCCATTTTGATAAAATGTATTGTTTCAGTTTTGCAGCAGAAATATTTTTTTAAAGTGTACCACAAAAGCATGCTCATACTCTGGAGCCCCACCAGTAGCCAAGCGCATAGCGCTCTGAACTGGGAGACGGAAGGGGCCTGGTTCCAAACCAGGTCGCGTCCGCCGACTTAACCGTTCGCAGTTTTCTGTGGTTCCCTTCGGAACTGAGCGTAGATACGGGTTTGGAGCCCTTAGAAAGACCCCTACGGAGGGGAATTCTCTAGAGATGAGTTTGAGCTCATTTTTTAAAGCCCGAGCCCGAGGACTTATTCGAACCCGCCCAAGTGATATTATTTAAGTCGGAGCCCGAGCCTGAAATTTCAGCTGATAGATAAATAAAAGGCAATTACTACTTCATTGATAGAATGTTATAAATTTTGCCGTTTGTACAAATTAAAGACAAATATAATTGAGCCCGCCCGAGCCCGAACACAATAGTGATTTCTAGACCCCACCCTTCGGCCGAGAGCCCACGTGCAGCTAATTGGCCGTAATCGCACAACATCATACTCAAGACTAGTTTTCATAAAAACTCTAGTCTTCATTCCAGCCTTAAAAGATCTCATTTTAGCTCCAATTTATACATATATGGCCATATGGGTGTGTCTGTCCGCATACACCCATTTTCATTATGCTCTTTTCTAAAAATATTCTCACGTCGCGGCGCGCCGCCGAGTTTCTGAAGTCGTTACGCCGCCGCTGCGAATTTCCGTGCGGTGCAGACCTCTATATACAGTGTGTCCGAAAAGACCTTGACATATTTAAAAAATTCATATACAAGTAACAAATTGTCGTATGACTATGCGTTTTGCACAATAATACTTCACAGGTTCAATATTTTATTTTTTTATTTTTTTTTACATCGTAAAGCAATTACTTTGAAATTGTGCACATAGGTGGCGCTGTACCATCACAGTAAGAAAAACAAACGTAATGTGAGGTGTATAATCATTTTATTAAGCAGAAAGCAATACCTTTCATTACAGAGTTCAATGTGTGGACCTTTTGTTGCTCGAACCACATCGAAACGGTACTGAAGTTCATCCCATGTACTCAAATCATCCATGTCCGTGTCTTGTACAGTCTCATCCGATCTTCGTGGCCGACAACTATGTCTAAAATACTTCCAGTCTAAAAACTTTTAAAACCACTTCTAAAAACTTTTCATGCCAGGCCAACATGCTGTTTCGACTCGGAGGGTTTTTCTTTAACATGTTACGAAACTTTCTCTGAACTGTAGTTACGGATTTTGATTCGAAATACCAGCCTACTCAATGAGCTTTCTCGGTTGCAGTCGCCATAGCTAGAATGAATATTGCCGCACCGTCAATGTTGTTTAAAACTCACGAAAAATCCCTATTGGCTATCATCGCTGAAAACTGGAGATACAGCGCCATCTGTTAACACATTTTGGAAGTAATTTTTTTAAGATGGAAAAATAAATCATTGATTCTGTGAAGCATTATTGCGCGAACCGCATATTCATATAAGAATTTGTTGCTTTTCTGTGAATTTTTGAAATGTGTCAAGGACTTTACGGACACCCTGTATATTCGATGATAAGATGAGTAACGGTGTACCACATGCTTAATATTGAAAATAAGGAACAGCATATTAAAGTATAGAAAAATGAAACAACTTATTTTAAAGACAACCAAATAATCCACTTCTAGAAATCCAGTTTTTGATGCAACTCTCCAAGATTAACAATTACAAATCAGCTTACCTGTAAAAAGAAAAGAATAAAAGTACGTAAGTTTGTGCTAGACACAAAAATACACGAACAAGAAAAAATTTTACACAAAGTTTTGAACGATTATTTCTCGTATAAGCGATAATCCTTACTACTGTACTATTGTTAGGACTAAATTTAAAGTTAAAAAATTATTAAAATTAACAAAAAATGGACCTTAAAAACTAGTGTTCCAAACTAACTGCAATAACAATGATAGAAACTGAAAATGTATACCTTTTCGTAATTAATCGAACGCAATATATACATACTTTAATTTTTATCCATATATAAAAACTTAATTCTTTTTCGTCATGAAATAGGGAAATAAATGAATAAGTATCATATATATTATTACGTACAACAGAAGAAAACTTCATAAATTTTGGAGGGACTTGCAGTAACAAGATAAACATTTCAAAACATAGGCGTGGAGTTACCATGGGCCCGTGGGTGCATGAGCCATCCCGCCTCAGATATTTGCAAGCCCCTCCAACAACCTATTCAGTCATAGTGTAAGATTGAAACTTTGATCCCAGCCTAACCTATAATCCTGTAGACTTCAGGCTAATAAAACTAAGGGACTCAAAGAAAAATTTAATAAAGCCTATTACAATCAGATGGCACATATAGCATGGAAATACTTACGTGGAGAAGAAACCACACATTGATTATGTGCAAGTGAAAACCTAAATGAGATTTATTAATAGATTTCCAACTAATTTACATTTATACCAGTCACTGCTTGTCCATAAACAAGAAAAATGGGTAACATTTTTTAAGTCATTCGGCAAGGTTACACTTTTTAGGTCAATGAGAGATTATTGATGCCACCCTGAAATTCCCTTTTTACTTTTGCAGAGTCCTAAAACGCGGACTTTTCAGTCAACAGACTAAATAAACCTAGGACTAAATCATCTCTGCACTACCGTGCTATTAGATGGACCTGTAATAACAGTGAATCTACAAGGCCGTAAGTCTTCTTGAGTGTGCTTCACTTGATATTAATTCTGTGGTTACAGAAAAGGATTGACTATCCTAGCGTTCAGGAAAATCTGGGCTTTTAAGACGAATTAATGAATTATCAGCAGGCGCGGCCCGACACGGTAAGCATCGCATAGGGCGCCTTCGAACTCAAAAGCTTGAAAAATGTATAAAAGGGGACGCCTTTTTTACGTTTGCAGGGGGCGCTACGTACCCTTGGCCAGCCTCTGATTATCAGAACTTGACTGTTGTTGATTATAGGACAAAGCTCCGAATTACAATAGGACAAAGGTATGATTATAGCTCCGAATACAGTTCAGCTGGTAAGAGGCTTGTTCAAGGCAAAACAGTCCACCGAGATATAAATCCAATCAAATGCAATTGAAGTAAATTTCAGTATACTACACACGGCAAAATTAACAACAAATAGAAAGAGCTCTACCGCATTGACTGATCATTCCGCATCTTCTTTTTAAAACTTTCAGAATTTTGCGTGCAGGTCAATTAAGTTTGCACACATCTTTTTTATTAGAAGTCAGAAGAAAAATGAAGACCAAACGGTAACGCATTTCACACCCCTACTTGACTAAACTACATCATATCATACTGTACTACAGACTTAAATCGTTAAAAAGATGTAAATTTTGGAATGTGCCCAATAATCGAGCTGAAAAATAATCCAGTATTTGACTTTAAAAAAAAAAAAAACCGAATTGCATCATTAAACCCTACTCAGAGAAGCAGAAAAATTTCCCAAACAGAACTCCAATAAAAGTCATAATCTATATAAAATAATTTTTCTTAAGCACATCTTCAGCAGAAAAAGGAGGAGAGCTAAAAAATAACAGTAACAAATATTCCATAATTCAGACGGTCAATAATAATTTTACCGCTCTAACTGCACCCGTAACTACAAAACAGAGTTCTT
>JAWZYV010006316.1:0-17500 GCA_038373885.1 Cheiracanthium punctorium | reverse complement strand
TTTCGCAGTAGTTCGTCTTGCGACGGTCCAAGAATTTCACCTCTAGCGTCGCAATACGAATGCCCCCGTCTGTCCCTCTTAATCATTACCTCGTGTTCCGAAAAACCAACAAAATAGAACCGAGGTCCTATTCCATTATTCCATGCACCATTATTCAGGCGTCGCGCCTGCTTTGAGCACTCTAATTTTTTCAAAGTAAACTTGCCGGTCACCCAAGACAACCGGTGAAGATCATCAAGAGAAACCGGCTGGCTGTTCAGAACAAGCAGTAACCACCGGTAAGTGGACCGCCCGTCTGGAACTGAGATCCAACTACGAGCTTTTTAACCGCAACAACTTTAATATACGCTATTGGAGCTAGAATTACCGCGGCTGCTGGCACTAGACTTGCCCTCCAATGGATCCTCGTTAAAGGATTTAGAGTGTACTCATTCCAATTACGGGGTCTCAAAAGAGTCCCGTATTGTTATTTTTCGTCACTACCTCCCCGTTCTGGGAGTGGGTAATTTGCGCGCCTGCTGCCTTCCTTGGATGTGGTAGCCGTTTCTCAGGCTCCCTCTCCGGAATCGAACCCTGATTCCCCGTTACCCGTTACGACCATGGTAGGCGCGTAACCTACCATCGAAAGTTGATAAGGCAGACACTTGAAAGATACGTCGCCGGGACGGGCCCGTGCGATCAGCCCAAAGTTATACAGAGTCACCACAGTTTACGGACCGAAGTCCGATTGGTTTTGGTCTAATAAAAGCGCTCGTCCCCGAAGGTCGGAGCTCTGCTGCATGTATTAGCTCTAGAATTGCCACAGTTATCCAAGTAGTAAGGTACGATCCAAGGAACCATAACTGATTTAATGAGCCATTCGCGGTTTCGCCTTAATACGGCATGTACTTAGACATGCATGGCTTAATCTTTGAGACAAGCATATGACTACTGGCAGGATCAACCAGGTATCTTCTCCGTCAAAGAGAAGGTTCGAATCGCAGCCGACTCGAATCCCGAACTCGTGGCGCGCCTCTCCGAAGGGAGAGGCGCGGACCCCGCAGCGACGGCGGGATCCACGTTTTATCACCACGTGCGAGAGATTCTCGTCATCGCGTTCGGTAGCAGTTTCGAAACTCACGACGTCCCCGCCGGCATCAGCGCCGGGAGGTTTGCGTACGTGGGCGTCGAGCGGTTTGTGCGTCGGACGCAGGGGCAGAAAAACCCTTCATCTCAACACGCTCCTCCTTCAGAGACTGCGGCACTCAGTCCGAGACTCTGGAAGATTCGCCGTGGAAGACTGAGATTGCGGGGCAGGCAGGAGTGGAGCGCCAGTCGGGCGCCGGACACTCAAAGTCTTTTCAATTCGAGACAGAAAGTCTCGATCGACTTGTCGACGACTTGCAATTCCCATACGGTGACCGTTAGTTGAAACTGCAAGCCGTATGAGAAAACAATCGGAAAAGAGGCCGAAACCCCAATCCTCTTGTCTTCTCACAGACACCACCTGCTCCACATGTAACGCGAAAGTGCTGCATCAACAAAAAATGGCCGCCGGAAACGACGTCGACTTCCGCCGATACTTCCGGTGCCAAATATGTCCACGATGCGCAAAATCGTAATCCTCGAAAATCATATGCTGTTTGACCGGAGTTTTCCGCATTAATTTCGAGGTATCGTGGTCTCGCACTTTTGTCCTTCCAAAATTTTTTCTTCGTACTACTATATTTGAACTTTGATAAAATAAACTCGCTTAAATTTTTTTTCACACGTTTTGGTGTTTAGAGGCTCTCGACGCCCTTCCCTACACTTAAAAGGCATCGTCCGAAAAGTTTCGCGATTATCCGGCAAAGTTTTTTTTTTTTCGTAACTTTGAAACTTTTTTACAGCGTCATAGGATTAAAACCTGCCTTCTGAACACGAACGCAATCCATCGGAGCACGCTAACACACAGAAATTTACGCAAAAATTTTTTCGCACGTTCTGGTGTTCAGAGGTTCATGAAGCTCTTCCCCACACTTAAACGGCATCGTTCGAAAAGTTTCGCGGTTATCCGGCAATATTTTTTTTTCGGAACTTTGAAACTTTTTCCAGCGTCATAGGATTTTAAAACTTGCCCTCTGAACACGAACAGAAGCCCCATTCGGAACACGCGAACAGCACTACACAGAAATTCTCTTGGAAATTCTTTTGCGCGTTCTGGTGTTCAAAAGGCTCTTAAAGCCCTTCCCTACACTCTAAAAGGGGCAGAGTAAGGTTTAGAGATCCGCCGCTATGAATTTTCATGACGATCCGCTGCATAGTCCTGAAGTTGATGCGCTGCAGCGCCACTAGTAGTGAGTAACACCTAAATGAAGTCAGAGTATATTCTCCATGCTCAAATGTGTCAGTATAAAATTTTTATAGCGGGTCGGCCCAGCGGTATCGAAGTTGATGCGCTGCAGCGCCACCTAGCAGTGAGTAACATCTAAATGAAGTCAGAGTATATTCTCCATGCTCAAATGTGTCAGTAGAAAATTTTTATAGCGGTCGGCCCAGCGGTATCGAAGTTGATGCGCTGCAGCGCCACCTAGTAGTGAGTAACATCTAAATGAAGTCAGAGTATATTCTCCATGCTCAAATGTGTCAGTATAAAATTTTTATAGCGGTCGGCCCAGCGGTATCGAAGTTGATGCGCTGCAGCGCCACCTAGTAGTGAGTAACACCTAAATGAAGTCAGAGTATATTCTCCATGCTCAAATGTGTCAGTATAAAATTTTTATAGCGGTCGGCCCAGCGGTATCGAAGTTGATGCGCTGCAGCGCCACCTAGCAGTGAGTAACATCTAAATGAAGTCAGAGTATATTCTCCATGCTCAAATATGTCAGTAGTAAAAATTTTTATAGCGGTCGGCGCCCCAGCGGTATCGAAGTTGATGCGCTGCAAGCGGCCACCTAGTAGTGAGTAAACATCTAAATGAAGTCCGAGTATATTTCTCCATGCTCAAATGTGTCAGTATAAAATTTTTATAGCGGTCGGCCCAGCGGTATCGAAGTTGATGCGCTGCGCAGCGCCACCTAGCATGTGAGTAACCACCTAACTGAAGTCAGAGTGTATTCTCCATGCTCAAATGTGTCGAGTATAAAATTTTTATAGCGGTCGGCCCATCGGTATTCGAAGTTGATGCCGCTTGCCAGCGCCACCTAGTGGTGATTAAGATCAAAAGTAACAGAGAATATATGTCTTCTCTCTCTCAAATGTGCAATTATAAAAAATTGTATGCCGATCTCGGTCCAACGGCATAGAAGTTTATGCGCGCTGCAGCGCCGTCTAGCGTCGAGTTTAAGCAGAACGGCTAATCTAAAACTATCGTACCCGTCCTCAAATGTCCATGCGTACTAATTTTCATCAAAAACGGTATTTTCACAGCAAGCGGTCCAACGGAATAGAACCGACGCTCTTCAGCGCCACCTTGCGGCAATTTATGGCAAAATGGACTCTGCGTAAAAATATTCTCCGTGTTTAAATATCCCTAGGTACGAATTTTCGTCAAGATAGATCGAACGGTTTTGTCACAGCGAGCGGTGTTTGAACAGAATTCGACGCTCTGCAGCGCCGCCTAGAGGAAAAATGGATAGTGTGAAAATATTCTCCGTGTTCCCAATATCCAAGCGCACAAAATTTTCGTCAAAATCGCTTGAACGGTATTTTCGTCTAGCACGCAGTTGAAACGGAATAAGAAAATCGACGCTCTGCAGCGCGCCGCACTAGAGGAAAATGGAATAGTGTGAAAATATTCTCCGTTTGTTCCAATATCTCCAAGCGCACCAAAATTTTCGTCCAAAATCCCTTGAACTCTCGGTATTTTCGTAGCACGCAGCATTGAACGGAATAGAAATCTTCGTTCTGCAGCGCCACCTAGCGTCAAAGTTACAGAAAAAAACGGATAGCGCATAAAAGCGTTCTCCGTGCGCAAATTATCCGTTCTGTACCCAATTTTCATCGGAATCTGTTGAACGGTATTTTCACAGCAAGCGGTCCGACGAAGGAATAGAACCCGACGCTCTTCAGCGTCACCTTGCGGCAATTTATGGCAATAATGGACTGCGTAAGAAAATATTCTCCGTGTTTTAAATATCCCTAGGTACGAATTTTCGTCAAGATCGATCGAACGTTTTTTTCACAGCGAGCGGGTCTTGAGAACAGAATTCGACGCTCTGCAGCGCTCGCCGCCTAGAGGAGAAAATGGATAGTGTGAAAATTATTCTCCGTGTTCCAATATCCAAGCGCACAAATTTTCGTTCAAAAATCCCCTTTGAACCGGTATTTTCGTAGCACGGCAGTTGAACGGAATAGAAATCGTCGTTCTGCAGCGCCACCTAGCGTCAAGTTACAGAAAAACACGGATAGCGCAAAAGCGTTCTCCGTGCGCAAATTATCCGTCCTCAGTACCCAATTTTCATCCGGAATCTGTTTGAACGGTATTTTCACAGCAAGCGGGTCCGACGGAATAGAACCCGACGCTCTTCAGCGCCACCTTTGCGGCAAGTTATGGCAAAATGGGATTGCGTAAAAATATTTCTCCGTGTTCAAATATCCCTACGTACCAATTTTCGTCAAGATAGATAGAAACGGTATTCTTCACAGCGAGCGGGTTATTGAAACAGAATTCGACGTTCTGCAGCGCCACCTAGCGGCGAGCTAGAGGAAAATGGATAGTGTAAAAATATTCTTCCGTGTTCAAATATCCTATGCGCACAAATTTTCGTCAAAATCGCTTGTGAACGGTATTTTCGTAGCACGCAGTTGAACGGAATAGAAGTCGACATTCTGCAGCGCAATCTAGCGTCAAGTTACAGAAAAAACGGAAAGTGTAAAAGTATTGTACGTCCTCAAATATCCATGTGTGTACTAATTTTCACAGCAAGCGGTCCGACGGGAATAGAATTCGATGCTCCTTCAAGCGCCACCCTTGCCGGCAAGTTATGGCAAAATGGATTGCTTAAAAAATATTCTCCCGTGTTCAAATATCCCTTTCGTACCAATTTTTTGTCGAGATAGATAGAAACGGTATTCTCAGAGCGAGCGGTTTGAAGAGAAATTCGACTTTCTGCAGCGCCACCTAGCGGCGAGCTAGAGGAAAATGGATAGTGTAAAAATATTCTCCGTGTTCAAATATCCATGCGCACAATATTTTCGTCCAAAATGCCTTCAACGGTTATTTTCATAGCACGCAGTTTAAACTAAGGTGACCATAACGTCCCCATTTTCTGGGGACAGTCTCCATTTTCAGGACGTTTTTCAAATTGTCCCCAGAATGTAAAAATGGAACTGGGGGACAATTTTTTAATTATTGCATTGTTTTTTCAATTAAATTGCTGTTAATTATTGCATTAATTATAAATGTCCCCAGTTTTGTTGCCAGAAATCGGGGACATGTCCCCCGATTCTGACTACAAAAAATCTGGTCACCTTAAGTTAAACAGAATAGAGAAGTCGACATTCTGCAGCGCAATTCTAGCATCAAGTTACAGAAAAAAACGGAAAAGTGTAAAAAGTATTGTACGTCCTCAAATATCCATGTGTACTAATTTTCACAGCAAGCGGTCCAGACGGAATAGAATTTCGATGCTCTTTCAGCGCCACCTTGCGCGGCAAGTTCTGGCAAATATGGATTGTGTAAAAAAAATTCTCTCCGTGTTTCAAATATCCCCCACGTACCAATTTTCGTCAAGCTAGATCGAACGGTTTTTTTTCATAGCGAGCGGCTGAATTGAACAGAATTCGACGTCCTGCAGGCACCATCTAGCGGCGAGCTAGAGGAAAATGTATAGCATAAAAATCTTCTCCTTGACGAAAAGACTTGAGTATACCAAATTTCATGGTTGTATCGGTCAATAACCTCCTTAACCATTTCGAACTTTTTTTCTGTTTCTAAACTTTCGAAATGAAAAAATAATCAAATAATATCCATTGTAAATGTTTTATGGATGGACGTAATAAATAACTAGCCTCCTTGAGAAATTTTGTGCCATACAAAATTTATATTCTTCACTCCCTTATCACAGACATGTATGCATATATGTGAGTATTGCAGTAGTCGTAACCCCCCCCATGAAAAAATTTATGGATACGCCACTGATGTTTGGCAACAGTTTGCCAGCACATTTGAAGCAAAAATTGTTTCGTCAAAATGACCGCCGGGATTGTACGTAACTACTAATGAGAATATTGAAGATTTTGTAATTTTTTGAATTGATCATTACGCTTATCACTGAATCAATCATTCACTCATAACGATTCCGGACAACCACTAGAAGATAAAACTTACTGCCATTACTCTTTAGAGAAAAAAAAAAAAAGCGAAAGAAACATCTGCACAGTTTGTGCTATCCGCTTCAAGTATATATCAAAATTTACGTATAAAAATGTAGAAAGAAGTCTGCGCTACTTTTAAAAATCTCAAAAATCTACCCATTTCCCTATTTTAAAGTTTTTTTTTCGTTTTTTTTCAGCACCATTTTATTTCCGAAAGTAAATTTAAAAAAAAAAAAAAAAAAAAAAAAAGGTGTATTGTTTGCTCGACAACGCGCATGTTTCGAGTGAAGCTGTTTCGAGTGACAATGACATCATACTCCAATCATGGTTTACAGGCTTTGAAGAGAAAACTGAGATTCCCAATTCGTTTAAAATTGTTTTTCCAGATAACGTCGTTTTAACTTTTTTCGACAGATTTCGGTTTGCATTTAACCCCTCTTGTATTGATGCTTCAAGCAGACGATCATTTTTTAATGAAAAAAAAGTTAAACGACGTTATCTGGAAAAAACGACTCCTAAGTGTTTTAACCCTTCAAATTCTGGATTTCCTATCATTATGAAGCAGAATTCGTATTGTGTTGGATTGTTCACCCACTAATAAGGAAATTGAGGTCGGTTTAGCCGGTGCTGAAACAGGTTAGCTTTACCCCCACTGATTCTTCTCCGACGCGCTGGTCTGGGTTCCGATCACTGCTTCCTCTAGTGGGATCGCGGGTAGAGGTTACCGTAAAAAGGAAATAATTTCAACAGACAAAAACCCTTTAGAAGATTAAAAAGCAAAAATATCATCTACACTGCTTTTACGATTCTTCTTGTACTTTTTCATAAATATGTAGAAAGAAATCTGCACTACATTTAAAGAATAAAAATCTACTCGTTCCCTAATTTTAGAGAGATTTTTCGGTACTTTCCGATCCTATTTTATTTCCGAGAGTAATAAAGTGTGTCGTTTGAGTGACATAAGTCACTGTCATCAGGCTTTGAAGGGACAATTGCAATCCCAAATCGTCTGAAATAGTTTTCCTAGATTACACAGTATTATTTTATTTCAGTTATTTTACAGCCTTTATTTACCCTCCTTTCTTCTTTTCAGGAATCTCGTGAAGCTACATTCAGGCTGCTCCGTGCCGCGATGATGTCACCAAGCTAAGCCACGGTCTCCGCCAAGAGATCGCTGAATTTTCTAGAAGAGAACAAAAATATCAGCGTAGGAGAGAGAACTGTCAGCTGAGAAAGGATGGCCGTTTACATTACGGCTCAATTAAATGCAATACGAAAAGTGAGTCTTTAGAAGGTTGCTAATACAAAATTATTAAATAATTAAACATTACACATATCAACACTTAAACCATATTTATTTTAAAACTTCTACGAATTTATGTTACACACTGAAACGATAAAGAATTAAGCATGCCACATTTTGGTCGGTCGCTGGAGCTAAGCCATCCTACATGCACACCAACTGCGAGTGCAAGCGTAATCCTCTTCCTTCAGCGCGAGCCAGGTGCCAAAGTATTTTCCTGCGCGGTTGACAGTTATCGCCTTCCCGCGCCGTAAACGTGCTAGTTTCCGGATGCAGGAGATTACTGCGGGTCAGACCCCAACAGAAACATCTGTTGTTTATTGCCTTATACTTGAAGCCAAAATGTGCCAAATACTGCTGTTATTATACGACTAGAAGTCGGTTGTGAACCAATTACAACCAGCGCTCTTCTGAAATTGTGAAAAAACTTTCCCATTCCAAAGATTTCGTTTTCTGTACATAGATATTCTTATGTCTACACAGACAATTTCTTTGCTTCGCTTGATTTCCGCTTATAGATACTTGATTTATTTGTGAAAAGAGAAATTAAACTGCATAATCTAGAAAAAACAATTTTAAAGCCTCTATAAAAAAAAAAAAATCTTGGCAGTTCGAGCCTCGTCAGGGGTAGATCCCCCTGAACCCCACAAATTTTTTAGTTTCATTATTGCCATATTAAAACGATATTAATTGACTTTGTCATTTTATCGCTCATCTTTTGCGTATTTTGCCTGGTAACCCTATGTTGGAATTTTAATGAATGTAACCTATTTAGGGAAAATACATGTGATGCATATTCTATAGCTTACAAAAATATTGTAACAATAGATTAAAGCTGTTGTGAACTAATAGTATTTAAATGCATGTAAAATTATGTCGCATTTTTTCAATAAAGGGTGATGAGAGATAAAATGACATTCATTAATAGCGCAGTCTTATCTCTTTTCTTTTTGTAAAGGGCTGCAAGAGAGGGTGATGTAATTTAAAATTTTTTTTAAAAGTGTCTGTTTTATGTAGTGTCTGAAGTATTTATTACTGAAACGTGACCCTAAAAAAACAGCATTAAGTGGAAATGAGACATTTTTCAAAGTGAGAAGTTCACTGAAACGGTGAAACTTTTCACTTTTTGGATAGCGAATGCCGCTGACATAATATTTTTTGTGTCATTATATTGCAATGATCTCATGTTAGTACATATGATGCAAACTTTAAGTCAAGATTAAAATATTTTTTCTTTTCTAGATTCCACATCCCTGGAATTAATTCGAATTACACATGTGAGGAAAATTTCCGTTTCTTACTGTTCGAAGAATGGGCGGTCACGCAGCTAGTGTAATCATATAAGGTAAAAAGCTATTTTAAAATTTAAATTTATGTTCCATTACATGTATTTTTTTAAATTTTTTATAACTGAATTTGTAACTTATTTTGATAGCTGATATTGTAACTAAGCTATTGTAATCATGGGGCGTAGCCAGAAATTTTTCATAGGGAGGGTTACGGCTACTACAACTCATATATATGTACACGTGTGTTTGATAATGTAACAAAGAATATACATTTTGTATGCCAAAAAATTCATCATGAGGGTTATGACACACCCCCCAAAAAACCCTAATGAATCAATTTATAACTGGTTTTGATAGCCGACACTCTAACTATGCTAATGTAATCATAAAACGTGCAAATTTATTAGGCAATTTGGAGTGTTTAGGCTGATTTTATTTTTTACCAACTATGCGAAAAATTCGAGCTGGGAATCGAACCCACGACTGAAGCATTCCTGGGTTAGAGGCTCAATGCGGCGTGGGTTCGAGGCATGCATTGAGTCGTGTGTTCGAGACTCAATGCGGCAGTCCAAAAATTCCAGAGCTAGGAATCGAACCCATGTATGCCGCATAACGTGCGGGTGCTTTACGACTGAGCTACTCTGGGACGATTCCCAGATGAAATTTCTCGCATTAGAAACCGTTGACATTTATCATCTTCCTCTGCAAACCACAGATGGAACAGATGAAACAATTAATTCGTGACAACTCCGTTACGCTGCGGAATTTATACATATTTTAGAAAGTGTTTCTATCAACCTTTCAAGTTATTAGGCAATATCGAGTGTTTAGGCTGATTTTATTTTTTACCATCTATGCGAAAAATTCCACAACTGGGAATCGAACACACGACTGCCACATTCGTGGGTTAGTGGCTCAATGCGGCCTGGGTTCGAGGCATGCATTGAGTCGTGGGTTCGAGGCTCAATGCGGCAGTCTAAAAATTCCAGAGCTGATGCAAAATCGTTTTAAAAGCAAAAAGTTTCCACGCGTTTCCAGAAAAGATTTAATCCAAAACAAAAGGCACACATGGGATCAAAGTATCATCACTTAATTAATTCTTGAATGGCAGACAAACATTAAAATTTAATGTACAATGTAAACAGTTTTACCATATTAAATGTTATTCATTTTTAGAAGAACGCATGAACATTGTTGAGTTTTTTTTTTTTTTTTTTTTTTTTTTCCACTGGAATTTAGATTTTGATGAGTGATGTGTGGATGTAATTTTTGTCCTTAGCCGTACCCCCATTAAAATTTAATGTACAATGTAAACAGTTTTACCATATTAAATGTTATTCATTTTTAGAAGAACGCATGAACATTGTTTTTTTTTTTTTTTTTTTTTTTTTTTTTTTTTTTTCCCACTGGAATTTAAATTTTGATGAGTGATGTGTGGATGTATTTTTTGTCCTTAGCCGTCCTCAACCTTTCAAGTTATTAGGCAATATCGAGTGTTTAGGCTGATTTTATTTTTTACCATCTATGCGAAAAATTCCACAGCTGGGAATCGAACACACGACTGCCACATTCGTGGGTTAGTGGCTCATTGCGGCCTGGGTTCGATGCATGCATTGAGTCGTGGGTTCGAGGCTCAATGCGGCAGTCTAAAAATTCCAGAGCTGATGCAAAATCGTTTAAAAGCAAAAAGTTTCCAGAAGAGATTTAATCCAAAAGAAAAGGCACACACGGGATCAAAGTATCATCACTTAATTAATTCTTGAATGGCAGACAAACATTAAAATTTAATGTACAATGTAAACAGTTTTACCATATTAAATGTTATTCATTTTTAGAAGAACGCATGAACATTGTTGAGTTTTTTTTTTTTTTTTTCCACTGGAATTTAAATTTTCATGAGTGATGTGTGGATGTATTTTTTGTCCTTAGCCGTCCTCAACCTTTCAAGTTATTAGGCAATATCGAGTGTTTAGGCTGATTTTATTTTTTACCATCTATGCAAAAAATTCCACAGCTGGGAATCGAACACACGACGGCCACATTCGTGGGTTAATGGCTCAATGCGGCCTGGGTTTGAGGCATGCATTGAGTCGTGGGTTCGAGGCTCAATGCGGCAGTCTAAAAAATTCCAGAGCTGATGCAAAATCGTTTAAAAGCAAAAAGTTTCCACGCGTTTCCAGAAGAGATTTAATCCAAAACAAAAGGCACACACGGGATCAAAGTATCATCACTTAATTAATTCTTGAATGGCAGACAAACATTAAAATTTAATGTACGATGTAAACAGTTTTACCATATTAAATGTTATTCATTTTTAGCAGAACGCATGAACATTGTTTTTTTTTTTTTTTTTTTTAATTTAGATTTTGATGAGTGATGTGTGGATGTATTTTTTGTCCTTAGCCGTACCCCCATTAAAATTTAATGTACATTAAAATTTAATGTGCAATGTAAACAGTTTTATCATATTAAATGTTATTCATTTTTGGAAGAACGCATGAACATTGTTGAGTTTTTTTTTTTTTTTTTTTTTTTTTTTTTTTTTCCACTGGAATTTAAATTTTGATGAGTGATGTGTGGGTGTATTTTTTGTCCTTAGCCGTACCCCCCCCCACCCCCCCCGCCCCCCCCCACCCCCAACCCCCCCCTCCCCCCTGCCTCACTCGGCAGAAGGCAGATTCGAACGCAAGACTGCCAGTTCTCGAGCCGCATGCTCTACCGACTGTACAAGCGTGAATCAACAGAAAATCGTTCATATTCGAAGTGTACTCTTTGAAATGGAGACTAAGAAAATTTTATCGCAGACTGGTTAGCACTGCTTTTAATGAATTTTAGTTAATTTTTTTCCTTAAGCCAATTTAATAAAAAGTAAATGAAAAAAGAATGTGCGAGTGTTTTTTCTGCGCTTGGGGATGGTGGGAGACGAAACGAAGGTAACTACTGGGATGCTCGAGTTATTTTATTTTATTTCTCGGAGTTTGCAAGGCATCGATGCTCAATCTACTGACTGTGAATGGTGCCATTAATTTAAATTGTCAAAATGAATGAATTTCACATTTCCGAGGAGATGAGTGATTGATATGTATGAACGTTGTCGAGTTTCTGATGATTGTTTTCCCTGTATTAATAGGTTTTGGTTTAGTATACCCATGGCAAGGGTAAATTTTAATCTTTTGTGTTTTAAAGAATTATTCTAATAATCAAAGTAATAATCACGGGATCCAGGGGGGGGGCATACACTTGGGGATGGGAGCCCCCCCTTACGCCATGCCTCTGCGAACATCCCCCACTTAAGACTTGATTTTTTTTCCCTCCGGAGGACGGTGGTTTTGACGAGTGGCATGTGAACGCATGCTTTTAGAATTGCCTGACATTAGTGCGCCGGTGTTTTTTCTGCGCTTGGGGATGGTGCGAGACGAAAGGAAAGTAACTATACTCGTATGTTCGCGTTATTTTATTTCTCGGAGTTTGCAAGGCAGCGAAGCTCACTCTGCTGACTGTCAATGGTTCCGTGAATTTAAATTGTCGAGATGAATGAATTTCGCATTTCTGAGGGGATGAGTGATCGACACGTATGAACGTTGTCGAGTTTCTGATGATTGTTTTCCCTTTGGTTTAGTATACCCATGGCAAGGGTAAATTTTAATCTTTTGTGTTTTAACGAATTATTCTAATAATCAAAGTAGGCAGCAGCAGGGGATCCAGGGGGGGGCACATGCCTGGGTATTGGAGCCCCCCCCCCCTTATGCCATGCCTCTGCGAACATCCCCCACTTCCGACTTGTTTTTTTTCCCCTCCGGAGGACGGTGGTTTTGACGAGTGGCATGTGAACGCTTGCTTTTAGAATTGCCTGACATTAGTGCGCCGGTGTTTTTTCTGCGCTTGGGGATTGTGCGAGACGAAAGGAAGGTAACTATACTCGTATGTTCGCGTTATTTTATTTCTCGGAGTTTGCAAGGCAGCGAAGCTCACTCTGCTGACTGTCAATGGTTCCGTGAATTTAAATTGTCGAGATGAATGAATTTCGCATTTCTGAGGGGATGAGTGATCGACACGTATGAACGTTGTCGAGTTTCTGATGATTGTTTTCCCTTTGGTTTAGTATACCCATGGCAAGGGTAAATTTTAATCTTTTGTGTTTTAACGAATTATTCTAATAATCAAATTAGGCAGCAGCAGGGGATCCAGGGGGGGGCACATGCCTGGGTATGGGAGCCCCCCCCCTTACGCCATGCCACTGCGAACATCCCCCACTTCCGACTTGTTTTTTTTTTTCCCTCCGGAGGACGGTGGTTTTGACGAGTGGCATGTGAACGCTTGCTTTTAGAATTGCCTGACATTAGTGCGCCGGTGTTTTTTCTGCGCTTGGGGATGGTGCGAGACGAAAGGAAGGTAACTATACTCGTATGTTCGCGTTATTTTATTTCTCGGAGTTTGCAAGACAGCGAAGCTCACTCTGCTGACTGTCAATGGTTCCGTGAATTTAAATTGTCGAGATGAATGAATTTCGCATTTCTGAGGGGATGAGTGATCGACACGTATGAACGTTGTCGAGTTTCTGATGATTGTTTTCCCTTTGGTTTAGTATACCCATGGCAAGGGTAAATTTTAATCTTTTGTGTTTTAACGAATTATTCTAATAATCAAAGTAGGCAGCAGCAGGGGATCCAGGGGGGGGCACATGCCTGGGTATTGGAGCCCCCCCCCCCTTATGCCATGCCTCTGCGAACATCCCCCACTTCCGACTTGTTTTTTTTTCCCCTCCGGAGGACGGTGGTTTTGACGAGTGGCATGTGAACGCTTGCTTTTAGAATTGCCTGACATTAGTGCGCCGGTGTTTTTTCTGCGCTTGGGGATTGTGCGAGACGAAAGGAAGGTAACTATACTCGTATGTTCGCGTTATTTTATTTCTCGGAGTTTGCAAGGCAGCGAAGCTCACTCTGCTGACTGTCAATGGTTCCGTGAATTTAAATTGTCGAGATGAATGAATTTCGCATTTCTGAGGGGATGAGTGATCGACACGTATGAACGTTGTCGAGTTTCTGATGATTGTTTTCCCTTTGGTTTAGTATACCCATGGCAAGGGTAAATTTTAATCTTTTGTGTTTTAACGAATTATTCTAATAATCAAATTAGGCAGCAGCAGGGGATCCAGGGGGGGGCACATGCCTGGGTATGGGAGCCCCCCCCTTACGCCATGCCACTGCGAACATCCCCCACTTCCGACTTGTTTTTTTTTTTCCCTCCGGAGGACGGTGGTTTTGACGAGTGGCATGTGAACGCTTGCTTTTAGAATTGCCTGACATTAGTGCGCCGGTGTTTTTTCTGCGCTTGGGGATGGTGCGAGACGAAAGGAAGGTAACTATACTCGTATGTTCGCGTTATTTTATTTCTCGGAGTTTGCAAGACAGCGAAGCTCACTCTGCTGACTGTCAATGGTTCCGTGAATTTAAATTGTCGAGATGAATGAATTTCGCATTTCTGAGGGGATGAGTGATCGACACGTATGAACGTTGTCGAGTTTCTGATGATTGTTTTCCCTTTGGTTTAGTATACCCATGGCAAGGGTAAATTTTAGTCTTTTGTGTTTTAACGAATTATTCTAATAATCAAAGTAGGCAGCAGCAGGGGATCCAGGGGGGGCACATGCCTTTGTATGGGAGCCCCCCCCCTTACGCCATGCCACTGCGAACATCCCCCACTTCCGACTTGTTTTTTTTTTCCCTCCGGAGGACGGTGGTTTTGACGAGTGGCATGTGAACGCTTGCTTTTAGAATTGCCTGACATTAGTGCGCCGGTGTTTTTTTCTGCGCTTGGGGATGGTGCGAGACGAAAGGAAGGTAACTATACTCGTATGTTCGCGTTTTTATATTTCTCGGAGTTTGCAAGGCAGCGAAGCTCACTCTGCTGACTGTCAATGGTTCCGTGAATTTAAATTGTCGAGATGAATGAATTTCGCATTTCTGAGGGGATGAGTGATCGACACGTATGAACGTTGTCGAGTTTCTGATGATTGTTTTCCCTTTGGTTTAGTATACCCATGGCAAGGGTAAATTTTAATCTTTTGTGTTTTAACGAATTATTCTAGTAATCAAAGTGTGGGGGGAGCAAGCAAATATCTTTGGAAGGTATCTTGAGCTTTCGAAGGTTTTCTTTGAATAATATTTCCTTCTTTTGAATAATTTGTATTTGTTCGTGCCATGAGTTTTGGAAGGTTTTCTTCCAGAGACATTTGCCATTTTAAAACTGTGTTTATATTGTATATTAAATTTTAATGTATGCCATCTAAGAATGCATTGTGTGATAATTCAGAGTTCATTACGTGATAATGTTTTGATTCGGTGAGTGAGTTGTGTTTTGGAAGGTTTTCTTCGAATAACATTTAATATGGCAAGCTGTTCAAATTGTATACTAAAGTTTAATGTTTGTGCGCTTCGAAACCGACAGTTCGATTGCCGCTGCAGGCCGTTCAAGAGGGTGGGAGAATTGGGGGTGGGCGAGGAAATATCTTTGGAAGGTTTTCTTCCAGAGACATTTGCCATTTTAAAACTGTGTTTAAATTGTATATTAGCCATCCTCTTGAGCTTTCGAAGGTTTTCTTTGAATAATATTTCCTTCTTTTCAATAACATTCATACTACATTTCATTATCTGCCCCGTATGCGAGAATAAGTTGTATTTGTTCGTGCCATGAGTTTTGGAAGGTTTTCTTCCAGAGACATTTGCCATTTTAAAACTGTGTTTATATTGTATATTAAATTTTAATGTATGCCATCTAAGAATGCATTGTGTGATAATTCAGAAATCATTACGTGATAATGTTTTGATTCGGTGAGTGAGTTGTGTTTTGGAAGGTTTTCTTCGAATAACATTTAATATGGCAAGCTGTTCAAATTGTATACTAAAGTTTAATGTTTGTGCGCTTCGAAACCGACAGTTCGATTGCCGCTGCAGGCCGTTCAAGAGGGTGGGAGAATTGGGGGTGGGCGAGGAAATATCTTTGGAAGGTTTTCTTCCAGAGACATTTGCCATTTTAAAACTGTGTTTAAATTGTATATTAGCCATCCTCTTGAGCTTTCGAAGGTTTTCTTTGAATAATATTTCCTTCTTTTCAATAACATTCATACTACATTTCATTATCTGCCCCGTATGCGAGAATAATTTGTATTTGTTCGTGCCATGAGTTTTGGAAGGTTTTCTTCCAGAGACATTTGCCATTTTAAAACTGTGTTTATATTGTATATTAAATTTTAATGTATGCCATCTAAGAATGCATTGTGTGATAATTCAGAAATCATTACGTGATAATGTTTTGTTTCGGTGAGTGAGTTGCGTTTTGGAAGGTTTTCTTCGAATAACATTTAATATGGCAAGCTGTTCAAATTGTATACTAAAGTTTAATGTTTGTGCGCTTCGAAACCGACAGTTCGATTGCCGCTGCAGGCCGTTCAAGAGGGTGGGAGAATTGGGGGTGGGCGAGGAAATATCTTTGGAAGGTTTTCTTCCAGAGACATTTGCCATTTTAAAACTGTGTTTAAATTGTATATTAGCCATCCTCTTGAGCTTTCGAAGGTTTTCTTTGAATAATATTTCCTTCTTTTCAATAACATTCATACTACATTTCATTATCTGCCCCGTATGCGAGAATAATTTGTATTTGTTCGTGCCATGAGTTTTGGAAGGTTTTCTTCCGGAGACATTTGCCATTTTAAAACTGTGTTTATATTGTATATTAAATTTTAATGTATGCCATCTAAGAATGCATTGTGTGATAATTCAGAAATCATTACGTGATAATGTTTTGATTCGGTGAGTGAGTTGTGTTTTGGAAGGTTTTCTTCGAATAACATTTAATATGGCAAGCTGTTCAAATTGTATACTAAAGTTTAATGTTTGTGCGCTTCGAAACCGACAGTTCGATTGCCGCTGCAGGCCGTTCAAGAGGGTGGGAGAATTGGGGGTGGGCGAGGAAATATCTTTGGAAGGTTTTCTTCCAGAGACATTTGCCATTTTAAAACTGTGTTTAAATTGTATATTAGCCATCCTCTTGAGCTTTCGAAGGTTTTCTTTGAATAATATTTCCTTCTTTTCAATAACATTCATACTACATTTCATTATCTGCCCCGTATGCGAGAATAATTTGTATTTGTTCGTGCCATGAGTTTTGGAAGGTTTTCTTCCAGAGACATTTGGCATTTTAAAACTGTGTTTATATTGTATATTAAATTTTAATGTATGCCATCTAAGAATGCATTGTGTGATAATTCAGAAATCATTACGTGATAATGTTTTGTTTCGGTGAGTGAGTTGCGTTTTGGAAGGTTTTCTTCGAATAACATTTAATATGGCAAGCTGTTCAAATTGTATACTAAAGTTTAATGTTTGTGCGCTTCGAAACCGACAGTTCGATTGCCGCTGCAGGCCGTTTAAGAGGGTGGGAGAATTGGGGGTGGGCGAGGAAATATCTTTGGAAGGTTTCCTTCCAAAGATATTTGCTGTTTTAAAAATGTGTTTAAATTGTATATTAGCCATCCTCTTGAGCTTTCGAAGGTTTTCTTTGAATAATATTTCCTTCTTTTCAATAACATTCATACTACATTTCATTATCTGCCCCGTATGCGAGAATAATTTGT